>JAFVLL020033478.1:41726-62005 GCA_021397915.2 Tor tambroides | reverse complement strand
TGCATATTTATTCTCTAACTGCTAGCTTTTCTTGTAAAACTAACACTAGGTTTCTTTTTTTCTATATTCTATCTACTTGTTTTCTTTATAAAAAAACAAAAACAAAAACAAAAAAACCTTTCTACGTGTACTGCGTTAGGCTAACCAAGACTTGTAATAGTACTTGCATGTTGTTGCTCTTTTGTTGGTTTTGATTGCTTCTAATGTCCTCATTTGTAAGTCGCTTTGGATAAAAGCGTCTGCTAAATGACTAAATGTAAATGTATAGTAGAATTTATAACGCACAACCCTGCTGAGGCATCTCAGATGAGAATATCTGTTATCTTGGCTTTTTATCCTTGCAGCACCAAAGCAGAATTAATATGAAGTAATTATTTTACAACTTCTGATATTGGAAAAATACTGAGGTCCAGACTTTGGGGACCTCAATGGTGGGTACGGCCCTGCGAGTCACAATGATCAGTGTATGACATCAAAGTACCGCGAGAATGATTCAAAAGCATAAGGATCCATCTGCTCTCTTATCGCTCTCGTGGTACTTTGATGTCATACACCAATCGGTCTGCACAGTGCCGCTTCAAGAACACACCTATTGTGAGCGCAGCACTGCTTTGTGTACAGCGTTACCGGGGAAATCGCTATTTTTACCGCTCCAAAAGCGGCACCTAGTGGCAAAGAATGACTTCGCATTTTCATTCAGACCAACGCGAAAAGACCAACAAATGGGCGGACAATATGCTAACGTTTCATATTGACATAAACATGAAAAGCTTGGGATTCGTTTCAAAAAGGACTTGTTTCGACTGTTTCTTTTGAGAGACAATAACTTTATACACAGTGCACTTTCAGAATTAAAACTTTTTTGGATGTTTTCATTCACTTAGAGCTGTTACACACTGCATGAAAGGTAATTTTCAAAAATCCATAATAGGGGCACTTTAATTTCGAAAATATATGTACCCATAGGCTATGGGCCATAGCATTTTTGAGCGCAATTAATTAAAATGCATTTAAACCAAGCATTTACACGTCTTTAATTTGTAAATAGTTTTCTTGTGTACACCAAACTTGTGCATTTTGCAGAGGAAACAAATCGAAGGAGAAAGGATGCTGTATCTGATATACTTTGGCATGTACAACATCTGAACCTTGTAATAGCAACAAACTATTATATAACCACATATCCAGTATTAACAAAATTTTGACATCAACTACAATGGATTGAAAACTGTTCTGGATCCTCACTTTAAATGGCATAATTAGGTTGGTTTACAAAGATTTATGAAAAGAGGACTTCTAGTGGCTCAAACATAGGCAGTTCTCCTTTCATGAGTGTGCATATTGCTAATTAACAAGAGAACTGGTATTAAAAAATATACACAGAGATGATGACATTCTAAGATGGAAGTATCTTCACACTCCACATGTGAAACAAGGAACTGATAACAGACTGCAACATATATATACTGATTGGTCCAATCTGTATGTAATTAAAAAAAGGAAATGTAAAGTTGCTTAGCTTTCAAATCCAACTTGAGAAACCTGAATATCAACTTAGTGTCCATGTCAACAATTCTGAGTCTACAGCCACTCAATAAGTAGTAACACAAGTGCTACCATGTGCTAAATAATCACTGAACACACAGTGGTTAAACAAAATCATAGAATGTATACAGAAAATGTCAACTAACAGTACTCCCAATTCTACAGTAACTTACTTCATCGCATAATGGATTTTCAGGAAAAAAAACACTAAAGATTATACTAGACATGACTGCTGAAATGATATTGGTTTATGAGTATGACAAACTACACTGGAAACCGTGTTGAAAAATTGCATCAACAGCACTTGTGTCAGTCTGTAATACTAGCAGCTAACTCACAATCAAGTCTCAAATGGGCTCCTTATTAATAAATGGGCATATGGGCAGATCAGAAATAGAACCAATTGTTCTAAGTCAGAGATATTATTAACTGACATTGATGATTCCATGGGATAAGTATCAAGAATTTGAGTTCAAACTAGAGCTCGTCCATTATGTTCATAATTGGTCTTGTAAAGCAACCGACGGTTGTCAGTCTGACACTCCACTTTTGGTGCGTTTGCCATGTAGTGAAACACCCGAGGACACAGCGTGACCATTGCAAGTGGCATCTGATAACTCCTGCCCCTCCTCTAGTTCAGGAAGTGACTCCTCTATCTCCTTCATACGGGTCATGGCCCGATCAATGGTTGCTGTGGTGACCAGATTGAAGTCATGCAGATTGACCAGGTGAAGCAGAAAGTTCCGACACAGATTCCTGCGGATGATGTATGGTCCGCAGTTCTCCACAAACAGCATGCTCGCCTGACTCATCTGATTATCAGCAATGAATCTGGAGAAAGGACAGTTTCAAGATAAGAACAGCACCAATGCTGGATGTTTTTTTAAGTCTATGATCAAGGTTCTAAAAATACAATTAACAAAAGGAAAAGAAAGACAATATGAATACATCTTTACCCATTCTTCATAACGTGAAGATTCCACAACTTCATTACTTCCTTTTCTCCTTCATTCACATCTGTGAATTCTTCAATTTGCTTCAAGCAAAATAAAAAATACTAATCATGACGCATGAACTGAGTTTCAGTCAGACTCATAATACATAAAAGAATGTAAACTGTTCAATTCAAATGCAAATATCAATTATCTTGTTGAAAACGGTACTTGTTTGACCAATCGACTAACCGTGGTGGTCTTTTCTCTGAGCCACTCTGGATCCCTCTCATCCTCACTGTCCACCTCCATCTCCTGTGGACGGAGGGGCATGCAGCTGTCACTGTGGAAATACAGACGATTATGTCCGCTCACATAAGTCCGCTGCTGCTCTGGCTCACCGTCCTCTGACTCCAAAAACTCAGACAGACTTGGCTTGGTTCGCTTTGGCCTAAAAGAAAGTGAGGGATTAAAGTGTCATGAAACCCCCCCTGTTTCAGCATTGGTCTTTCACACCTTAGATCTGAAAAAGACTCCAGAAATGGGCATGTAAAACTGTGGAAAAGTGGGAGTGTAGAGGGTGGGAAGAGGGGAGAAAATAGCCAATAAAACACAGACCTACAACACACTCATAATACAGACAAATGAATATAAAATTTCTTTAAAACAGAAAGAATAAAGGCATAGTTACTTTTTGTTTATTCTTCTTTGAATTTTCGGTCTATGTCTATGTTTGCTGTTTATCACAATAATCCAACGTGTCATCGTGCTCATGATCAGACGTACCGCTGTATAAGTGCCCTTATTTGCGCATATTTAATTTGAAGAAGACATGATGTGCGCGCGTACACAGTGCTGGTTCATGTTTGGAGCACGAGAAAATATGAAATATGTTCAAGAAAATTTAAACACGCTTGCTCCGGTCCAGATATGAACTATGATCCACGGATTCCGCACAGCGAGTGTTGTTAAACTCATTGCGGAGTTCCGCGAAGAAACTGCTCTCTCATGCGCGCTCCACATGTTGTTATATATTAAATATCGTTATGGTCATGTTTACAGACATGAACTGACAGCGCAGAAGCTCTTTCATGAGATTTGAATCCTCCGCTTAAAGACGACCTCATGCATAATACAGCGCAGTGACTGGATCATAAGAGTTCATTCTCATACTGAGAATAATACTGAGAAAAGTTCGGAAAACTGATGTCGTAGACACATACTCTCCAGCCACGGCAGCCAATCACCACTCCAAATGAACGCATATACATCAGTTTTTGTGACGTAGGTTCAACTTTGCTTTTTAAACTGGAAGAAAGAAATTGTTCCAAAAAATGAAAAATGAAAATTATTTTCCTTAATAATAGACATATTAAGTGCTATTGTTTTTTTCCAATGACGTGCAACATTTAGGGTTTCATGACACTTTAAGAAACATCCCCAGGTTACCATTTCTGGCATCACAACCATACAGTATCTCACAAAAGTGAGTACACACCTCAAATTTCAGCAACTATTTTAGTCTATCTTCTGAAGGGACAGTACTATAGAAATGAAACTTGGATATATTTTAGAGTAGTCAATGTGCAACTTGTATAGCAGTAAATATTTACTGTCCTCTGAAAATAACTCAACATACAGCCATTACTGTCAAAAAAGCTGGCAACAAAAGTGAGTACACCCTAAGTGATAACAGCTATACGTCGTTTAACCATGCAAAGCCACATGTCCTATTCATCATGTTAATGTTTTTGTCTGCTTGACAGGACCATACAAATTTGTGAATCTTGTATTAGAGCAGTTAAAATTTGGTGCTTTGAGTACAATTCTCTCATAATGACCACTGGATGTTCCACATGGCACCTCATGGCAAAGAACTCTCTGAGGATTTGAGAATCAGAATTGTTGCTCTCCACAAATATGGCCTAGGCTATAAGAAGTTCGGTAACACGCTGAAACTGAGTTACAGTACAGTGGCCAAGGTCATACAGAGGTTTTCCAAGACTGCTTCCACTCGGAACAGGCCTCGCAAGCGTCGATCAAAGAAGTTAGGTCCTCGTGCTGTGCATCAGGTGCAGAAGATGGCTTCAAAAAACAGACGCATGAGTGCTGCCAGCATTGGTTTAGAGGTTGCAGAAGTGGAAGGTCAGCTTGTCAGTGCTCAGACCATAAACAAGTCAGTTTGCATGGCCATCGTCCCAGAAGGAAGCCTCTTCTGAAGCTGGCTCACAAAAAGCCTGCAAACAGTTTAATGAAGATAACCTGTCCAAGAGCATGAATTACTGGAACCATGTCCTGTGGTCTGATGAGACTAAGATGAACTTGTTTGGCTCAGATGGTGTCCAGCATGTGTGGTGACGCCCTAGTGAGGAGTACCAAGAAAATTGTGTCTTGCCTACAGTCAAGCATGGTGGTGGTAGCATCATGGTCTGGGGCTGCATGAGTGCTGCTGGTACTGGGGAGCTGCGGTTCATTGAGGGAAACATGGATTCCAGCATGTACTGTGACATTCTGAAGCAGAACATGATGCCCTCCCTTCAGAAACTGGGCCGAACAGCAGTTTTCCAACATGATAACGACCCCAAACACACCTCCAAGATGACAACTGCCTTGCTGATGAAGCTGAAGGTGAAGGTGACGGAGTGGCCAAGTATGTCTCCAGACCTGAACCCTGTTGAGCACCTGTGGGACATCCTCAAGCCGAAGGTGAAGAAGCACCATGTGTCTAACATCCAGCAGCTCCATGATGTCATTATGGAGGAGTGGAAGAGGATGTCAGCAACAGCCTGAGCAGCTCTGGTGAATTCCATGCCCAGGAGGATTAAGGCAGTGCTAGATAAAAATGGTGCCCCTGCAAAATATTGACACTTTGGACAAGTTTTGACATGTTCACATAGGGTGTACTCATTTTTGTTGCCAGTTATTTGGACAATAATCGCTGTATGTTGAGTTATTTTTAGAGGACAGTAAAACTGTACTTCTATACAAGCTGCACATTGACTACTCTAAAATATATCCAAGTTTCATTTGTGTAGTATCGTCCGTTGAGAAGATATACTAAAATTGTTGCTGAAATGTGAGGGGTGTACTCACTTTTGTGAGATACTGTATATAAAACAGGAGAATTCTCCATTTGTCATGCAGCACACATGATTTTGTCAGCAAAAAGAACACTGGGTGACTGATGCAAAATTGTACATCGATTAAATATGCCAACAATAAGTAAGGTTATGTAAATGCCTAAGCAGTGTATTTTTTACCAAGTAACACTCATAATAGTTTAAGCAAAACCCAATTTGCAGACTTTGGCACATTAGCCTGATTTTCTTCTACATAAAAACCTTTACAGGCAATCTGGCAGCTTATTCAGTATACACATCCTGCATATATTTTGACCTGTTTCATACCGACAAACAAGTATGTGGGTGACAGCTGTCCTCTTAACAGGGCCGTTGCGGCTAAAGGCAAAGCCAGGCTGGCTATGGATGTCTTGCGGATTGCCAACATATGAACCATCATAGCACTCATTTATGGACACGTCTATCCGAGCACCTTTAGGATGAGGCTGGAAAACATAGCATTCAAGAACAACAAGTTATTGGAGAAAGAACTCACTTGTGAATTTTTCTTACTTGTTCACAGCTTATTGCACTTCTTACAATTTATTTTATCAGTCATGCATCTTGCTTCACTCTAATGCATCAATAACTTGTAATACTGCATATGGATATATTTACATACCAAGATATATTAAAATCTTTATCTATAAACACTTTATATCATTGCCATGATATATATCATCATACCACCCAGACCCATGGATAACTATATAAGGAATGTTTAACTTAAGTTGATTCTATTTATCTTTTGGAATTAAACAGGCAGAGATTTATGCATGCATCCTACTGTGCTCACCACATAGTTAAAGATGAATCTACTGTGGGAGAGTTTGAGGTGTTTCAGCAGGCTGTAGAGTTTACGGCAGTTGAGCGTGCACCAGGGACAGTGCAGGTCGTCTCTGGCCTCTGTCTGCTGACGAGTATTATTGTTGTATAGAAACTGTGGACACACAAATACCAGCATGTTGCATAAAGTTCTTGAGATTTGTTTTTACATTGCAGATGGTTCTCAAGTAAACCTATTGAGTAAACTGTGTTTTCTATGAAGTAATATACAAGGGACTTTAAATAGTGCACTATACATATATGTACTATAGTAAAAAGTTCATAATTCCTGCCTGATAAAAGATGCGTAGTTTTTGTCTAGGTTCACAGGGGGACTGCTCTCTCCTGGTCTGCATGCTGGTGTTTACTGAATCCTTTGCCACTGAGAGAATAAAATGTTAAACACCTATATTCACCATTACAGGTCCATCACAAAAAGAGCCTTGATCCGACATTACGGATCAAGAAACCTCACAAAAAATGAACAGATCAAACAGGCCATGACTGCTAACAAACTTAAACATAGGGGTGTAACAATATTCAATCTGATCCGGTAATACACCTCCCAGGGTACGTACCGTGGTACTCTCATGGCGTACCGCGATACTCTCTTGGCCTACCCCACCCCTTACTGAGACACGTCAAATGCGTACAGCCAAGATGGTTTTGAATTGCTTGAATCACTTTGAAAACCATTAAGGGCAACATGTGCAGAATAAATATAGTCATATAGGCTACATAAAATTATAATGAGAACAGAACAGTAAAAAAATATGCCATGTTTCAGTGTGTTATATATATATATATATATATATATATATATATATTTGTGTGTGTGTGTGTGTGTGTGTTAAACTGCATTAAATTACTTTTTTTTCCCCACATCAATCTACACTCCATACACCATAATGGCAAAGCAAAAACAGAACTGTCACAACTTTGTAAATTTATAAAAAATCTGAAATAAGTACATTGCATAAGTATTCAAACCCTTAACTCAGTACTTAGCTGAAGCACCTTTACAGCCTCAAGTCTTTTTTACCACCACCAAGCTCTGTCGGGTTGGGTGGGGCAGATGTACATTTTCAGGTTTCTCCAGAAATATATGATTGGGTTCAAGGCCAGGGTGTGACTGGGCCACTCAAGGACATTCACAGATTTGTTTATAAGCCACTCTTGCTGTGTGCTTAGGGTCATTGTCCTGTTGGAAGGTAAACCTTCTGCCCAGTCTGAGATTCTGAATGCTCTGGACTGGGTTTTCATTACATATTCCCATATTTTGGTGCACTGAGCTTGTCTTCTACTCTGATGTGCCCCTCAGTCTCTGCCACTGAAAAACAGCCCCACAGCATGAAGCTGCTACCACCACACTTTACTTTTGGGATGGTACTCTGCAGGGGATGATCAGAGCTGGTTTCCTTCAAACATGATGCTTAGAATTGAGGTTCATCATGCCAGAGAATATTGTTTCTCACAGTCTGAGGGTCCTTTAGGTGCTTTTTTGTGAATTCCAAGTGGGTTTTAGTGTGTCTTCACTGAGGAGAAGAGTCTGGCCACACTGACATAAAGCCCAGATCGCCATGCTTCTGTGAACCTTCAATGCAGCAGAATTTTTTCTGAACTCTTCCCCAGATGTGTGGCTTGACGCAAACCTGTTTCTGAGCTCTACAGGCAGTTCTTTTGACCTCAGGGCTTGGTTTTTGCTCTGATATGCATTTTCAGCTGTTAGATCTTTTATTAAGATGTGTGTGCCATTCCAAATCATACCCATTCAATTGAATTTGCCACAGATTAACTTCACTCAAAGTGTAGTAACATCTATAAGCAATATGAATGCTCCTGAGCTAAATTTCAACTGTCCCAGATAAGGGTTTGAATACTTTTATAATGAACTATTTAAGTTTTTTTATGTTTAATAAATTTGCAAAGATGTTGAAACCTGTTATTTGCTTTGCTATTATGTGTGGAGTGTAGATTGTTGTGGTGGCAATTCTAAAGGGTTTAACATATACAGTGTCATAACAAAACGAGAAAAAAATGAAGGGGTTTGAATACTTCTGCAAGGCACTGTATATACAGTATCTCACAAAAGTGAGTACACCCCTCACATTTCAGAAACAATTTTAGTATATCTTCTCAAGGGACAATACTGCACAAATGAAACTGGGATATATTTTAGAGTAGTCAATGTGCAGCTTGTATAGAAGTACAAATTTACTGTCCTCTAAAAATAACTCAACATATAACTATTATTATCCAAATAACTGGCAACAAAAATGAGTACACCCTAAGCGAACATGTCAAAACTGTGTCAATATTGTCAATATTGATGTCAATATTTTGTAGGAGCACCACTGATATCTGCACTGCCTTAATCCTCCTGGGCATGGAGTTCACCAGAGCTGCACAGGTTGTTGCTGGGATCCTCTTCCACTCCTCCATAATGACATCATGGAGCTGCTGGATGTTAGACACATGGTGCTTCTCCACCTTCCACTTGAGTATGCCCCACAGGTGCTCAATAGGGTTCAGGTCTGGAGACATACTTGGCCACTCCATCACCTTCACCTTCAGCTTCATCAGCAAGGCATTTGTCATCTTGGTGGTATGCTTGGGGTCATTATCATGTCGGAAAACTGCCGTTCGGCACAGTTTCTGAAGGGAGGGCATCAACGTCTGCTGCGGAAGGTCACAGGACAGATTGGAATCCCTGTTTCCCTCAATGAACCACAGCTCCCCAGTACCAGCATCACTCATGCAGCCCCAGATCGTGATGATACCACCAACATGCTTGACTGTATTACAAGACACAGTTTTCTTGGTACTCCTCACCAGGACATCACCACACATGCTGGACACCATCTGAGCCTAACAAGTTTATCTTATTCTCATCAGACCACAGGACAAGGTTCTAGTAATTCATGCTCTCGGACAGGTTGTCTTCAGCAAACTGTTTGCAGGCTTTTTTGTGAGCCAGCTTCAGAAGGGGCTTCACTCTGGGACGACGGCCATGCAAACTGACTTGTTGCAGTGTGCGGCGTATGGTCTGAGAACTGACAAGCTGACCTTCCGCTTCTGCAACCTCTAAAGCAATGCTGGCAGCACTCATGTGTCTGTTTTTTGAAGTCGTCTTCTGCACCTGATGCACAGCATGAGGACCTAACTTCTTTGATCGACCCTTGCGAGGCCTGTTCCGAGTGGAACCCGTCTTGTAAAACCTCTGTATGACCCTGGCCACTGTACTGTAACTCAGTTTCAGGATGTTACCGAACTTCTTATAGCCTAGGCCATCTTTGTGGAGAGCAACAATTCTAATTCTCAAATCCTCAGAGAGTGCTTTGCCATGAGGTGCCATGTTGAACATCCAGTTGTCAGTATAAGAGAACTGTACTCAAAGCACCAAATTTTAACTGCTCTAATACAAGATACACAAATTTGTATGGTCCTGTCACAGACAAAAACATGAACATGATGAATAGGATGTGGCTTGCACATAAACTAAGCATAGCTGTTATCACTTATAGTATTTACTTGTTGCCAGCTTTTTTGACAATAATGGCTGTTGAGTTATTTTCTCAGAGGACAGGACCACTGCCATGGCCAAGTTGTACATTGACTACTCTAAAATATGTGACCCTGACCACAAAACCAGTCTTAAGTCGCTGGGGAATATTTTAGCAATAGCCAAAAATACATTGTTTGTGTCAAAATGATTGATTTTTCTTTTATGCCAAAAATATCATTAGGATATTAAGTAAAGATCATGTTCCATGAAGATATTTTGTAAATTTCTTACCATAACTATATCAAAACTTAATTTATGATTAGTAATATGCATTGCTAAGAACTTCATTTGGACAACTTTAAAGGCAATTTTCTCAATATTTAGATTTTTTTGCACCCTCAGATTCCAGAGTTTCAAATAGTTGTATCTCGGCCAAATATTTTCCTAACAAACCATACATCAATGGAAAGCACATTTATTCAGCTTTCAGATGATGTATAAATCTCAATTTTAAAAAAATTGACACTTAAGACTGGTTTTGTGGTCCAGGGTCACATATATCCAAGTTTCATTTCTATAGTATTGTCCCTTGAGAAGATATACTAAAATGGTTGCTGAAATGTGAGGGGTGTACTCACTTTTGTGAGATACTGTATATAGTATATATACACTGTATTAGGGATACTGCGCTCCTGTACTCGTACTCATAAAAATGCCCCAAAACCAAAAGCCGATACCACACAGTGCGTGAACAGAGCTGTGTCCAGATAAAAAAAAAAAAACAAACCCCCAAAAAAAAAACAGACAACAGAGAGCAGAATGGAGTTATTAGAGATTAAGGATGTCTACGAAGTACATGTATGTAATATTCATGGCTGTATAGCTGATGTGTGCAAGCTGATACGCAAACAATACTGAGTGGATTGAGTGCGCGGCCACGCAGATGTGTGAGCTTCTAGAACGAATATTTGTTTCTCACAGACATTACTGGAAAGTTTGTTGTTCAGTCAGATGTCAAAAGCAAGTAAAACAAGGCACAAGTTACTTGACGGTAAGAAGAGAGAGGGGGAGAGTGAGAGAGAGATAAGAGAGAGGGGAGAGTGAGAGAGAGAGCATGCGCACTTCCGTTGCATGATCTTGATTGCTGTTCACCAACTTAACACACACATCAACGATTTAAAAATAACCGTCAAGCATACTTGACTATTTAAAGCAAAAGTAAAACTAACAGCCTGTACGTGTCTTTCGTTCTGCACAAATACAAATGTTTTTCTTGCTTGACATTAATTGCATTATATGAGTAGCTTTGGAATATTAGTCACAGCATGTTTCAGATTATAAAAACGCAACTTATATTTTTAGAAAATATGTTCATCGCTGTTACAAGATTTATGTATAATGAGTGGTTCCTTGCACTGTTACAAAAACACGTCTTGTGATTACGGTACTGAGCCGCTGCAGTGGAGCAGCTCTAATGTGCTAGATGAAATACGATAGAGCAATAAAATGAACAGTGACAGTAACAAAAGTTTGTACAATACATTTTAATGGGAATAATTACGTGTGAAAATAACTGAAGGAAATATCTATTTGCTAAATGAACTAAGCCAACTAACATTATTCATATTTTTTTGTACCCAGTATTTTAAAAAATTACAAATGGCGTGAAAGTACAGGTATCGGTACTCGGTATTATCAAGTTCCAAAAATAAAAGTATTGGTATTGGCCTCATTCTGAAAAAAGTGGTATCGGGGCATCCCTAATATATATTTTTATATATTTATCTCATATAAGATGCATTTGGTTGAGTTACGGTGCAGTAAAGTGCTTCATTGTAGGCCTATACGAGCAGCTCAAACAACAATGCAGAATATTAATAACTAATAACAGCTACATTATTATAATAAAATGCTGTGAATTTTTTGAGTTTAGTTGCTGTGTTTCGCTGCGGGATTGCGGTCATGTCTCTGAGAGATGGTCTTCAATGCTCTCTCAGCCCAAACGTGCACAGCCACTTCTCAAACAGCTTGCAACTCTCGAGTGTCAGATTGAGTTATTACATATGTTACGTCTAGAGCCGTAAGGTTCTTGTTGTGCGAGATATGCTTTGTTTCTCTCTCTCCCCGCAGAACCAGTATCACCACCTGATGTTGTTAATTAAAGCTCTGCTGTGATTGATTGATGGGAGAGGAGAGAGAGTATTTAAACTACAGCTACCAGTAATTGGTGGTGGCTAGATGGTGTGCAGCGGCTGAGCTTTCGTCTTCACCTCCAGACCTGTTGTTGAAACCTTAGTTTGGTGATTTGGGGTATCTTTATCTCAATTGTGTTGTGATCATTGAAGTGGAGCTTCTGCCCTTTAGTCTCATTGTTTACATCTATGATTGAGACTCTACAAAGAGAGAAGTGAGTGTTAATTTGATTTTCCTATGTAAATATACTAGTTTTATTTTCATGTTTTTTTTTTTTAGCAGGAAGGTGGGTGCCATTTTGTTTTGCATTGCTTCTTTTGTCCTGTTTACGTTAGTTCAGGGAGTGAGTTTAATCTGCTGTATTTTGTATTCTTTTATTTATAGTTTAGTTAGTCGGTCATAAAAGAGTTAGTTCCATTATGTTTGTTGTATTGGTCTTGCCCCCTTCTGAAATTGATACCCTTATGTTATTCTCCCTTTTTATGTAAATAAAAACTTCTCTTTTTGCTGCATTCGACTGTGGTTGTTTGGATTATTAGCCATTCTGGGCGTGGAGACGGGGTTCTTCTCTGCCGTTGCACAGTCACTCACCACCAACCATTTATTTCCGTTGCGGCCTTTCCCTAGACTAATTTAGGCCAAAACACATATTTGATTAAAATAATTTCCTTATTGTCCATTGTGCTATTCCATTTTATTTATCCATGGCACATGCATTTTTATATGTAGCCTACATAATGTTGCCCAATGACTTGTTTGCATTATTTAGGTATTATTCTATTTTAACTTTTTGGTACACTTTATATTAAGTGGCCTTAACTACTATGTACTTAGATCAAAAAAATAAGTACAATGTATGTATTGTGTTATTGTAGAAATACAATAATAGAAATTAATTACAGATGCAATTACATACAGGTATTTTTAAAATATAAGTACAATGTAAAAACATGTATGAACACAATAAGTGTATTGTACCAAATGATTAATTTAAATGCAAGTACATAGTACTGAAGGCCACTTAATATAAAGTGGGACCAATTTTTTTAAGGCAAAAGATTTTTTTGGTAACACTTAAAGCAACAATTTTAAAGTCTCATTTGTTAATGCATTAACATGAACTAACAGAGAGCAATTATTATTATTATTATTATTATTATTATTGTTATTGCTATTATTATTATTATTATTATTATTAAGTTAAAAAGTGAATCTAGTGTTCTTTAGCATTGTTGGTGCCATTCCATGAACCCTACCCCCACAGCAAACAGAACCGAACCAAACCGTGGCTCCAAAACTGTGATATGAACCGAATCGTGGCATTGGTATATGGTTACACCCCTGTTAAACAAGATCAGATGCTAGTTTGCTTCCTTACCAACAGGTGCAGTTCGGAGAGTACTGGGTTTGTTCTCTGTGGTGCTGGTGTCAGAACTACGGGTGGAGAGAGGTTTGGCCACAGGGGCCATTGAAGGGTCACTGGGGTCAACTGTCCAGCGAAGGGTGAACTGCAAAGTAGGTCCCTGAGAGAAGGTCTCAAACGGAGGCAACCTCTTCAAAATACAAGAATCAACGGTTTATTAAATAAACTGAATTAAATCATACATCTACTACAATTTGGGAAATAAAACCTTTTTTTTAAATCTAGATTTTTTTTTTCCCCCATTAAAAAAATGTGACTACATTTGACTGCCAAGCAACACCCCACTGGTTTTGTTCAGAACTTTATGGGTGTACTCACACCAGGCGATCTGAACCGTATCCAAGCACGTTTGACCCCCAAAGCCCGGTTCGTTTAACTAGTGTGATCACCCTGTAGGTTCATTTAGCCATCCCTGGCTTGGTTGGAAGAGGTGGGCCAGAGCACGGTTCAGTTGGGCTCGGGTGCAGTATGCATGTAGTGTGAGCGCTAACCACACGCATACATGCAGCATGACTGTGTAAAAATTTCTGAGCAGCAAAAGTGATAGATCTGTTAAGCAATATATTGTGAGAGGGCCGTGTGTCACCGCATCCCAAATGACTCAAAATAATAAACCACACAGTTAACAAAATGATGGACTCCATTGTGCTGAACGAGAGCCCTTTTCTTCCTGGTTACTTCAAAACAGTCGCATCATATGCTGCCTTCATGTGCCAAAGGAAACTTACTATTTCCCACTTATGAAGTCGTGATTACAAGCTCGTCGCATTCAAGTGATTTGCTGTCGGAAAGAATAAAATGTAATATTACATTGGTTGATAACCATAAACATTCACCACTCTAGATAGTCAGCCTGCTGATGATTCTGGAATTTTGATCAAATACATCCATATTTCACTGTTTACAATGCACACAATATGCTTCAAATGATTGTTCATACATATAAATAAGCCCTACTTTAACGACAAGACAAAGCGATGTAGTTGTTGTTGAAAAAAAAAAAAAGAATTGTCAGCAGCAATCGTTGTCCCCTCCACCATGTTTAAAGTTTATGGCCCGCCAAACTCTGAAACTCCAGTATCAAAATAATCTCTGAGTTTCCCAGTAGTAAATACGAATTGAGAAGCCGTTCATGTCCAATTTCTGGTTAGGAAACTTGTATTTCCGATAATTCCAATAGCACTTCAAGGCAGCATAAAGCATGCTCCGGCCCGGAACGTAAAGTGTAATGTGAGTGCAGGCCAGCGGGGGAGTGGGGGGGGCTATCGCGCTCTCGGTTCAAGGCAACCGTGCCTAGTGTGAGTACACCCTAAATGCTCAACAGGAAAGCTAGCAGCTTATTTCTACCAGACATAACCAACCTTTCCATCCAGTATGGTCTCCCACGTGGCCCTCTTCTTGCTGACTGGACAGTCTTCAATCTGTTGCATGGAAACCTCATACTCTCCATCCAGCAGCTGCAGTCGTCTGAAGGACAATCATTATACAGCTATACTGTGCAGTTTTTCATCACATAAGTAATTTTTCTGGCAGTTCTAAGAAAAATTAAGCTTTTAGAAAGCACTGCTATTACTGACCTGTTTTTATCAAAAACAGTCATCTGAGCAACAAATGTTTCTGGGGTCTCTCCATCACATCTATGGGATGAGTTTCTCTTCTTTCTGGATGGGAGTTCCTCTTTTACATCTGAAAATAAAAGCATTAGGACTGTTTTGTTCCATCTAGCATTTGTGAGGCTGAGGCTACAATAACTGCAGAAGGCAGTGCTCAATTAACTGTGTTGACTATATTTGAAAATGTAGGGTGCTGACTTTAATTGTTCTTCATATCATCATGGACAGACGACAGAAAAGGTTCGATTTCAGTCAGTCACTCACCATCAGATTTTCTGAAAAAACATGATACTACTTAAACTGTCATCCATCTCCTTGATATACGGATATTAAAGGGCTAGTTCACCCCAAAATTAAAATGCTGTCTTCGCTTTATCACCCATGTTGTTCCAACCTGTATGACGTTCTTTATTCTGTGGATCACAATGCTTTAAAGAACAGTTTTTGTGCTCATAATCAAAGTCAGTGGGGTCTAAAGAACACTAGACCCCACTGACTTTCATTGTCTCGTCTAAAAACACGAGAAGGAGTAAATGATGACACCATTTTCATTTCTGAGTGAACTCTCTTTAACCTAACAGACTAAAGCCATGAAACAAATGAGGATGAAGTCTGCAGAGCCTTTACAGAGCATTCAACACTTTTTAACAGATGTCACACACTGTGTACATATACTGCAACTCACCAATATTCTCATCTGCCTCACAGTTGATGAAACCGTTGGGGTCTCTTTTGCCTGTACGAGACACCCTGAAGAGAAGAGAATAGGATTTGACCATGTGACTGTTACTTGGCTCAAACTCATTGCTGGACACCAGCAGGGAAGGGAAGGCACCAGACTTGGTTTGGCTGAGATCCGGGTTCAAAGGCACCTGCTTTTTCCCCGTAGGCACTTGCTTTATAGGGCAGCTGACATCCTAAGGGAGCAAAATGACCATCATAACAAAAAGAATGAGATCTTTAAAGTGGCACACTTTAAATTGTTTTATTCACTTGTATGTTTTAAGGGATAGCTCACCCAAACATGAACATTTACTTCAAACCCAAAATAACACATTCATATAAAATAACATGAAAGACGAGCTCACCTTACGCTTTTTGTGACAGACTTTGACAAGTAGCACCTCAAGTGAAACTGAGTTTTGATCATTTTCTGAGTTTTGACATGGCTTATCTAGTTAAAGAACAAAATTATATCAGATTATATCAGAACCTTATCATTAATATGATAATTCAGACAGACTGGATGAATTTAGACTCACCATTTTTGTGAAAAAATCCGGTGAATGTCAGTTGCAGATGTGAAGTCAAACTGAAATCACAAATTAAACATAACTAAAAATCACCATTTGGAACCAAATGATCCTATAACATTTTCCTATAACACAAATGAAAACTACACAGTCACTCTGAAACAGTCTATCTGAAAACAGCATGCCAAAACCACCTCTATCTAGCAATTCAATAGACTATAAAACTTTCGGACAGATTTTTGCCAAACTTTGCTGACTGGAAGAATCAACACTAGTTGCCCAGTGTTGACAGACTGCACAGAAAGTTATATACGATGGGCAGAGACTTTTTTTAGCTTTAGATTACTACTCGATTCATTCAGAGGATATCAGATATTTTGATATTTTGAGCAGATTTTATGACAATGCTGTTTTCACTTGTCATGTACCTCCTAGCAACTAGGCGCACATTTCTGCATCAGTTTGTTGTGTCAGGAACAACTTGAAATTCTGGTAGTATATGATCCTCAGTAGTTTAGTGTATAATGCCCAGTTTTTCCCTCTGTAACCATTTACAAAGTCAGCAAGTGTTATGATGCCTATCGCTTGAAAATCTATTCAGATGTTAAAAGTTGTGTAGTGTATTCCAACCTTTAGGCTCATATCTGTGTAAGAATACAACATGCAAAACATCTGTAGAAGACCAGTACCTCTGAGACTCAGGCTCCCCTTTCATTCTCTCCACACTGGACAGCAAATCATCCACTTTAAATGTTTTCCTGAAGAAAAAGGCCAGTTTATTCAATAAACACACTGTAAGCAAAGCAAAGCAGATTTTCAGATAACAAGTATTAGAACATATAGAAGACCTACCTTTTGGCATTTTTTCGTGAGTTTCTATGAGACATAAAGGTGAGGGTCCTATGAAGTAATATCGGCTGTGAAAGACCAAAAAAAAAAAAAAAAAAAAAAAACTAAAACCAAGTACAAATGGACCTGACTAATATAAATTCAGTGTTAAGCCTTATAATTAAGTTATAAAGGTATACATACAGCTATTAGGTTCCTTGTTCGTAGGAATCTGTATATTTGAGTAGGCTCTGAATAGAAAATGCAGAAGTATTAACAAAAACATACTATTTTAAAGTTTCAAAGTAAAAACAACTTTTGTCTGTTACTTTTAAACCCTTCATGTACCATAAACTAGAGGGTTTTAAGTAACTGTCTGCAAAATTATTTATTACTTAGTGATAGTAAAGAAAAACAGCATCATGTTAAAAAAACAGCTATAAGACATTACAAAGCAAAATCCAAAGACTCCACATATCTAATGGCAGTAATAACAGACCAGAGCACTTTGTCATGGTAAAGAATTGTGACAGATGTGAGTGTGTTAATATACTCTGCCAAAGGCCAAAAGATAGAGATAATAGTTTTACTATGGTGTGCTAAATTATAGATATAGACTCACTTTCAAAGGCCTGCAGGAAGAGCTCATGGTCGGCCTGCAGCTGCTCCATCTTGGGCTTCTTTATGGAGCTCACGCCAGAGGAAGGGTATACAGCACCATTGGCTTTACAGTTCATCACCTGAGCCGAGTATTTCTGAGGAGCCATCATAAACTAACAACTACCCGAAACTTCACACCAAAACAACACCAGGCAAAAAGAATATCTGCACATTAATGACAGACAGCTGCCCTGGCACCTTTAACCAGCTCTCTATCATCACCTAAACATCAGATATCCGTGGTCACCGGTCTCTGTGACTAGTACATGTTTTAGTTTGACTCATATGAATAAAACATGAGAGTTGTAAATATGTTCTTGATGTGTGTCCTCAGTCTGGTCACTGATCCTCAACAGATGAAAATTAGCACGTTAGTTTGCGGTCCTTCACAGCGACGAAAACACAGTTAAACGGCACCGGGTTATCCATCCATACAGCCAGCCATTCACGTACCGGTTTAGATAAACGTTATGGTTTATTAAATATCTGTTATTTGCGACCGAAATTGCATTTATTTTGGATGGGAAAATCCTAGTAAGTGATAGATATCGGTACTACTGTATCACCCGAGCCCTTGAGAAAAGTGCCACGAGAACCCGCCCATGACAATGTGACAGCCAATTGGAGACGTCGTCTGGTGACATCGAGGTTTTCTATTGGCCTGACTCACCCTGATAGACGCGAGATTAAGATTGGTAGAGGAGACAAATTGCCGCCAAGAATGTTTTGGTTCTGGGAAGAGAGAGAACGCGGGGAAGAAAAGCACATATTGCGAGCTCTGTTTAATTACTTATCCATTGTAAATTATAATTTCAAATAAAAATACTAATGAAAATATGTACCGGAATAATATTTGTGTGGTCTATATTTCAATTCGAATTACGAACGATGAAAACCGTTGGTCCTCGTCATTCCACAAAGTTTCGCAATTCAGGAAAACAGACCTAATTATTAATGTTCTAAATTATTATATTTCCCTAAAACGAAGAGGTTTTAAAAATAATAAATACCGAGGATCCATCAGTCGAGTGCAGAATTCCCGTCGGAGTTTTTTTCTTTCTGATGAGCAACCGGATGTAGAGCACATGACAACTTCCCGTCCCCACGTGTGTAGGGATGTGAAGCAAGTCAGGTTTCGTTGTTCTACTAAAACTCTGAATATCCTATACATTTATCTTAAGATTTACCTCACAACCCTTAGAAATGGCTGACATTGTGCAACAACGATTAGAGGACAGAATACCAGCGCTTGAACAGTTGGAGAGAGTCGGTTTGTTCACCAATAAAGAAGTCAAGTGAGTATCACAGGGCAGACAAACACAACAGGTAGAAACAAGTGGTTCTACTCTGAAACAAACAGATTCCTCAATTAAGACTTTTTTTCAGGTCTATGTTGAAAAGATCTACTGCTCTTGAATACAAGCTGCTCCGAACAGTTCAGAGTAAAGACGATTTTATTGCATACGTACAGGTCTGTATTGACAAAAAGCTGTTTAATACATTTTTGTTTTGCACAAAAATCATCAGTACACACATTGGTTGTCTGGAACATGATGGGTTGGGTTTTGCAAATGACCTTTCTAACCAGCTGCAAGGTCCAAATAGCTTGATATGTGACATGTAAATTGGCTGTTTTTGCTTGTTCCTCATCAGTATGAAATAAACGTCCTAGAGCTTATCAAGAAAAGGAGAGCAGTGAGTAGAGCTTTGCTTTATTTATTTGTAGAATATATTGGGAAATTCTGGTATTGTGTAATGGTAAAAGTAAATGCACCACATGCAGAACTATTAGGCACGTTGATATTCTGATCATATTTTTTTTCCAAGGACATTTTACCAATTCCAAACCACATCAGTCTTAATAACTATTATTAATTTTGTATTTAATCATTTATGAGTGATATATAATTGTCCATGAAGGCTGGAAGTGAAAAACCCCTTATATTCTGGTGTTTAGAATTATTAGACATGTTTTCTTTTACTGATAAAATGAGCCAAAAAAAGAGGTTTAACTCAGACTGAAATGTCAAAAAGTATTAAATCCCCATGAGAAAAATTCAAAACTAATGCAATACAGAAATTGCAAAGTTAAGACATGACCATCGGACAGCAAAATGCTCACTGGGACAGCGGGGTCAGAAAAAAACAGGTGGAGAAGAAAAGACACGTTAACTGCAAAAGATTTAAGAATTAATGTGAAGAATTAGGTGTAAAACCATCAGGAAACACTCTTGAAGGACCAGCACCACATCCTCATGTACCACTGTTTGAAGAATTTATCTTCCAGAGTCTGGCAGTAAGTTTTAGGAGCTCATTTTTAGTCAATCCTGCAAGACAGACTTTTCAGGATAGGAGATGGAATAAAAATGAGCTCCTAAAACTT
>JAFVLL020033478.1:0-41626 GCA_021397915.2 Tor tambroides | reverse complement strand
GGGAAGGCACCAGACTTGGTTTGGCTGAGATCCGGGTTCAAAGGCACCTGCTTTTTCCCCGTAGGCACTTGCTTTATAGGGCAGCTGACATCCTACGGAAGCAAAACGACCATCAGAACAAAAAGAATGAGATCTGAATCAGCGGCATACTTTAATTGTTTTATTCACTTATATGTTTTAAGGGATACTTTCCCATAAGTCCCTCCAAACCTAAAATAACATTCATATAAAATAACATGAAAGAGAAGCTCACCTTACGCTTTTTGTGACAGACTTTGACAAGTAGCACCTCAAGTGAAACTGAGTTTTGATCATTTTCTGAGTTTTGACATGGCTTATCTGGTTAAAGAACAAAATTGTATCAGAACCCTAAAATGATGGTCGTACATTAATATGATAATTCAGACGGACTGTACCAGTGTACCACTTAAGGCAAATTTAGACTCACCATTTTTGTGAAAAAATCCAGTGAATGTCAGTTGCAGATGTGAAGTCAAACTGAAATCACAAATGAAGCATAACTAAAAATCACCATTTGGAACCAAATGATCCTATCACATTTTCCTGTCACACCAATGAAAATTACTAATTACGTCTATCTAAAAAAACAGCCGACCAATACCATCTCTATCTAGCAATTCAATAGACTAAACAACTTTTGGCCAGATTTTTTATCCCACTTTGCTGACTGGAAGAGTAAACACTAGTTGTCAAAAATCAGAACCACTCTGCAAATTTTGGGCAGCTGGAGTTGGATTGCACAGAAAGTTGCATAATATATGATGGGCACAGACTTTTTTAGCTTTAGACTATGACTTAATTCAGTCGGAGGATCTTAGACATGTTGACATTTGGAGCCAATTTTATGACAATATTGTTTTTATTTGTTGTGTCTCTCCTAGCAACAAGGCGCATATTTCTGCATCAGTTTGTTGTGTCGGGACTCAGGAAAAATTTGAAAGTCTGTTAGTGTATGATTTTCAGTAGTGTAGTGCAGGGGTGCCCAATAGGTCGATCGCAAAGGCAATGCTGGTAGATAGCGCTTTAGGTCAGTGGTTCTCAACCGGGGGGGTGCGAGATAACTTAAAACTAAAATAATATATTCACTAATGTTATGACTAATGTTAAATAATGTAAAAATATATATAAATAAATAACAGCACCACCTCTCTATGTATTCTGTAATATTCTGTGTTTCGGAGCAGCAAACCATTTCTCATCGCGCTTTGTGAAAAAGACTGAACAGCGGCTCAAAACCGCTGTATGAGCATATGATATGCAAACTACAGCTCTCGGCTGAATAAAAGAAGCCAGTGTCACACTAGTAGCCTAAAGTTTTGATGGACGACAATTGTAATCAAGGTAAAGATGATTACAGTGACATACAGGATCGTGCATTAGGTGCACGTTGTGTCCGTTATAATGATGCACAAATGAATCGTGTATGTGCACTCTCGGCGCACCGATCACTATAACATCATATTTCTGCTTGAATACAGCTCAGTACATTCACGTAGTTGAACACAGCGAGAGTTGTATAACGGATGCTCGCGTGTTTTGGAGAAGTCTGCGAGGATCAGTGGTGTTTATGTACATATGGGCATCAGACACTCTAAACAGCGTTCTGACAGATGAACTATTCACTGTGGCGTCGAGTTCAGAATGGTTTCATTTTTCATTTGTATTATGTTGTGTTTAATGATTCTGAATGGACCCGTATGGACCATAGTTTATATGCAGTCCTTTGGCATCTCCCTGTGGTATTGTTAGGTATGGGTGGTTGACTCGTGCTTATTTGTTAAAATTACTGTATAATTGAGCTTTACATACTTTTAAGTTGTATAGAATATCTGCTCTGACATTTTTGCAAAGTATGTTTGCAAGAAAGAACATGGAATATTTAAATCTATTTTGAATTTGTTTTGGTTAAAAAAAATACATGTAATTGAAAAGTAATAACAAATGCAAAGGTTTTAGTGAATAGAAAAGTTTGGGCTTGCAGTATTAATTTGGAGAGGAAGGGGGTCTTGGAGTAAAAAAGACTGCTTTGTAAATGCAGGCACAGTTCTACGTGGGTATTAAGAATTGAACATTATTTTATTATGATTTTTTAAAATTAAAAATTAAATGAATGCAATATAAAGATACATCCCAACAAGCTTTTTTAATTATTTATTGTTTTACGAATTTTATTATTTATTTATTTTTCACTTGGTAGATCTCTTGGAGAGTTTCTCATTTGAAAAGTAGATCCCCACACAAAAAAATGTGGGCACCCCTGGTGTAGTGTATAAAGCCCAGTTTTCCTCTGTAACCATTTACAAAGTCAGCAAGCCTATGACGCCTATTGTTAAGATGTTAAAGGTTGTGTAATGTATTCCAACCTTTAGGCTCATATCTGTGTAAGACAACAGCATGAAAAACATTTGTAGAAGACCAGTACCTCTGAGACTCAGGCTCCCCTTTCATTCTCTCCACATTGGACAGCAAATCATCCACTTTAAATGTTCTCCTGAAGAAAAAGGCCAGTTTATTCAATAAAAATGCTGTAAGCAAAGCAAAGCAGTAGGGCTGCAAAACCATTAATCGCATTCAAAATAAAAGTTTACATTTATATACTATATGTGTATGTACTGGGTATATTTATTATGTATATATATATATATATATATAAAAATACACACACATATGTATACATTTTAAAAAGAACTTGTATGTATATATATTTATACTTGTATATAATTTATATTATATATAAATATATCATAATTTTCCTTAATATATACATGCATGTGTGTATATTTATATATACATATACATATACACAGTACACACACATATAGTAAACAAAACAAACTTTTATTTTGAATGCGATTAATAATTTTACAGCCCTACAAAGCAAATTTTCAGATAATTATTAGAACATAGAGAAGACCTACCTTTTGGCATTTGTTAGTGAGTTTCTATGAGACATAAAGGTGAGGGTCCTATGAAGTAATATCGGCTGTGAAAGAGGAAGAAAAAAAATAAAAACAAGTACAAAGAAACCTGACGTTAATATAAATTCAGCACTAAGCCTTATGGTTCATCTATAAAGGTATACATACAGCTATCAGGTTCCTTGTTCGTAGGAATCTGTATATTTGAGTAGGCTCTGAAGAGAAAATGCAGAAGTATTAATAAACATAATATTTTAAAGTTTCAAAGTGAAAACAACTTTTATCTGTTGCTTTTAAGCCCTTCATTTACAATAAACTAGAGGGTTTTAAGTAACTGTCTGTAAAATTAGTTATTACTCAGTAATAAAAAAACAGCATCATGTTAAAAAAACAGCCACAAGACATTACAAAGGTAAATCCAAGGACTCCACATATCTAATGACAGTAATAGCACACCAGAGAACAGATGCGAGTGTGTTAATATATTTTCCCAAAGGTCAAAAGATACAGATAATAGTTTTACTATGGTGTGTTAAATTAAGACAGATAGACTCACTTTCAAAGGCCTGCAGGAAGAGCTCATGGTCGGCCTGGAGTTGCTCCATTTTGGGCTTCTTTATGGAGCTCACGCCAGAGGATGGGTATACAGCACCATTGGTTTTACAGTTCATCACCTGAGCCGAGTATTTCTGAGGAGCCATCATAAACTAACAACTACCCAAAACTTCACACCAAAACAACACCAGGCGAAATAAATATCTGCACATTAATGACAGATAGCTGCCCTCGCTCCTTTAACCAGCCCTCTACCATCACCTAAACATCAGATATTGGTGGTCACCAGTCTCTGTGACTAGTACATGTTTTAATATGACTCATATGAATAAATCACATGAGTTGTAAATATGTTCTTGAAGTGTGTCCTCAGTCTGGTCACGGATCCTCAACAGATGAAAATTAGCACGTTAGTTTGCGGTCCTTCACAGCGACGAAAACACAGTTAAACGGCACCGGGTTATCCATCCATACAGGCAGCCGTTCACGTACCAGATTAAATAAACGACTTGGTTAATAAATATCTGTTATTTGCGACCGAAATTGCGTTTACTTTGGATAGGAAAAGCCTACCAAGTGATGAATATCTGTAGTACTGTATCGCCCGAGCCCTTGAGGAAAGTGCCGTGAGAACCCGCCCATGACAATGTGGTAGCCAATCGGAGACGTCGTCTGGTAACATCGAGGTTTTCTATTGGCTTGACTCACCTTGATAGACGCGAGATTAAGATTGGTAGAGGAGACAAATTGCCGCCAAGAATGTTTTGGTTCTGGGAAGAATAAGACATACCGCGAGCTCCGTTTAGTTACTTATCTATTGTAAATGATCATTTCAATAAAAATACTAATGAAAATATGCACCGAAATAATATTTGTGTGGTCTACATTTCAAACGAATGATAGAGTGAAAACTGTTGAAAATCGTTGGCCCTCGCCACTCCACAAAGTTTCGCAATTCAGGAAAACTTGTCTAATTATTAATGCTCTAAATGATGATATTTCGCTAAAACAAAGAGGTTTTAGACTATAGCAATAAATAACGAGGATCCATCAAACGAGTGCAGAATTCCGACGGAGATTTTTTCTGATGAGCAACCGGATGTAGAGCACATGACAACTTCCCGTCACCACGTGTGTAGGGATGTGAAGCAAGTCAGGTTTCGTTATTCTACTAAACCTCTGAATATCTTACCCATTTATCTGAAGATTTACCTCACAACCTTTAGAAATGGCTGACATTGTGCAACAACGATTAGAGGACAGAATACCAGCACTTGAACAGTTGGAAAGAGTCGGTTTGTTCACCAATAAAGAAGTCAAGTGAGTATCACAGTGCACACACAAATACAACAAATAGAAACAAGTGGTTCTATCCTGAAACAAACAGATTCCTCAATTAAGACTTTTGTTTCAGGTCTATGTTGAAAAGATCTACTGCTCTTGAATACAAGCTGCACCGAACAGTTCAGAGTAAAGACGATTTTATTACATACATACAGGTCTGTATTGACAAAAAGCTGTTTAATATCTTTTTGTCTTGCACAAAAATCATCAGTACACATATTGGTTACCTGGAACATGATAGGTTGAGTTTTGCAAATGACCTTCCTAATCAGCTGCAAGGTCCAAATAATTTGATATGTGACATGTAATTGGGTGTTTTTGTTTCTGATTTTCATCAGTATGAAATAAACGTCCTAGAGCTTATCAAGAAGCGGAGAGCAGTGAGTAGAGCTTTAGTTAATTTATTTGTAGAGTATATTAATAAATGGTAAATGTAAATGGGCTATAGGCACCCTGAACCGTACTGTTGTGTGTACAGAGAATTGGTTACCATTTTAAACGGGAGGAAATTGAGTATCCCATCATTCATGGCATAAACCATGTTTTCAGAAGGGCTACAACAAAATGGCAGGTTGGTCAACATCAAAAAAATAACCTTACTTTAGATGTTGTAATTTGATGTCCAGTTTATAACTTGATTCAAATCAATGCTTTTTTTGTAGGAGGATGTGCAGCTCTGGCTTTCTCAGGTTGCCTTTAATAAGAAATGGGTATGTGATTTGGTTATTAAACGTTAATTAAAAACAAGCAGGTCTGTGTTGTTTTATTATGATTGTCAGCTATTTAATTCTGTTCTTATCTTTCAATCAGGGCTTAAAGACTCAACTCAGCAAGGTTTTGTCATCTATGTTAGCTATCCATCCTGACAAACCAGGTAAGCTTTTATTTCAAAAAAGAAAAGCATTTTAGTTTTAGTTGGTTTGATTAAAAGATTTATTGTTCTATATAGCATTCATATTTATTTACTTTAGATGTGAAATTTCATAGCAGATGGCCAGAAATAAAATAATTTTGTAATGCTTGCAGCTTTGTGGATAATGGCTGCTAAGTGTGAGATGGAGGACAGGAACTCTTCAGAGAGCGCCCGGCATCTCTTCCTCCGTGCCTTGCGCTTTCATCCTGAGAATAAGAAAGTCTATCAGGAGGTGAGAAAACACTGGCATCTCTTTGAATAATTAAACATTATATTATAAACACTCCACACACTGATGTTCGTATAATAAAATTGTGTTAATTTGTGTGCGTGCACAGTATTTCCGGATGGAGCTCATGCATGCTGAGAAACTTAGGAAACAGCAGCAGGAGTTGGAACAAGCTAAAATAGACGTGGTATGGTTATAGGTGTAGATCTGAATCCTTTCTAATTTTTGCTAATTAAAAAGCAAGTAACAAAACATGCTTTCTCAATTTAGGAGGAATATGCTTTTTCTCCGGACATCTTGGGCGGAAAACTTGCTGAGGTGGTGTACAGAGATGCTGCACAAAAAATTAAAGGTCAGCTAAATTTCCACAGAACTATTCAACTCAAGTTGCATTAGCTGAGTGCTGTACATTTATCTGTCCTGTCTTATCAGGGGCTGAATTCATATTGTCACTGCTACAGATTGCTGCCATCTTTGACTTCACAAAGGAGCTACAGGACATCATCCTGCAAGAGTACAGTGTTTTTTTCCCCACTTTGCTTTGCTTATTTCTGAGATGGGACGATTTAAGCAGACTCATTTCTTATTGTTTTTTTTCTTAGTTTTTAGATGAGCGCCTTAATTGACTGATTTGTCATTTTTGTTGAATAATCAGCTAAAAAAATGCTGTAGGAACTATTATAAATGAACAGATTAACACTGAAGCCAGTATCGGGGAAAATGCATTTACAGGAAGTCATGAAAAAGGTGATATTTGAATAATGTTTGTGTTCAGTCTGCAGAGTCAGTATGTTGATGACTGCATGATGTGGGATTTTATGGCTAAGCGTGAGCTGGATGCTGCTGGGGCCCCGGAGCTCCAGTCTGCGAAAGGAAGAGCTTCTGATACAGATCGCAGAGAAGAGCGCTGTTGTGTCGTTTATGAGGAGGCTCTAAAGAGCCTTAATACAGGTATCATGATTTAACATGTTCAGTATTTGCATCTAAGAATACTAAGCTTGGATTCAGTGGTGGAATATGAGTGGATTCTCATGGCCTCATTTGCCTACTGATGTGTAATTTTGTTTTTGTAGAGGCCATGTGGACATGTTATGTCACATTCTGTCTTGAGAGATATAAGAGGAAGACAAACGTCACTGAACTCAAGGAAAAGGTGAATTTTTTTTTTTTTAATTGGGGTGTTGCAGCGTTTGTGATAAGCTTGATCAGAATAACATGGACTTGCTGTATTTGGGAAGTTTGAGCTCTTATATTAAACTATATTTACAAAAAAAGGTGGCGAGTTTTATAACCTGAAAAATAGGCATATTCCCCCTAAAGGCATATGGAACATTAGTTGTTTTTAACAAATGTTTACGTCATCATGCTAAACAATAGCCAATCCTAAAAGATCTCACCCATTACCATTGAAATCTGTGTCTCATCTTAAATTAATTTTAGAATCTTAAGTTAGTTTATGTATGTGTGTATATATATATATATATATATATATATATATATATATAATATTTTTATTTATTTATTTATTTATTTGAATAGTTTATTAATACCGAGCTTTGTTCAAATGACAGGTTTTAATCAAAAAACTTTTGATTTGTTTTTCCTCAGTACTTTTATTATCTGTCTGTGTATACTAATACTAACCTTTTTGCATTCTTATTCAAAAGTGTTTTTGGTATTTGTTGATTTATTGGTTTCTGGGTCATTTTAATCTAAGTCAGACTGACATATATTTGACTGTTCACTTTTTCAGAGAAAGGAACGATTACTCCAAGTCTTACAGAGTGCTCATGATGCCAAGCTTTTGCAAGAGACATTCTACAAGAACTGGGTAATGTTCACTGTTAACACTGGAATCTCATTGCAAAACCTCCTCCTCACACACCTTATGCAGCACTTGATTAAAATGGTGCTGCTGTAGTAATATAGGCCACTTTCTATCGCCTCAAAAAACAGCTACAGGTCCTGTTGTCGTCAGGGGACACAGTATCTGCTACCCAGATCGCCATCACAGCCACCCAGCGCTTCAGCCAATCAGTTGAGATATGGAGCTTCAGCCTCCAGACATTGGTCCATCTGGACAGCACAGAGGCGGGACATCTATTCCAGGAAGCTCTGAAACACGTGAATCCCAAGGTAGGAGTTGTGCCACAGCTGCCTCTAAGTGGGACAACAGATTTGCCCTAATTGTTCCACTTGAACAAATGAACTTCTTCTGAATGCTTTTCTTTAAAAAAAATATTTTAATAATAATTGGATAACAGTACTATAGTTACATTTATGCACTTACATTAATGACTTGCATTGCTTTTAAGACAGTTAATGCACTCCCTGGGAATTGAACTCTTGACCTTGGTGTTGCTAGCACCATGCTCTACTGCTTGAGCTACAAGAATTCCTACATATAACTGTAGATAAGCCTCTGCTCAGTTCTGTCCTCAGCATTCTTTATAAACCAGCTAGTGAGAAATAGCCATGTGTGCGGGATTATGAAGCCTGTAGTTACATAACCTAGCAAAGAGGCCGTTATTCAACCACATGGGAACATGATGCTGTAGAGTGATATCTGCATGCATAATTGTTCCGTTTCATTTCTCAGTCCTTCATATCTTTGTTTGTTTTGTCCAAACAATATGGTTCTGTCAGTTTCTTGTGGAATTAGAGATATTAAGGGAGAAAAGTGAAGGAACTCTTTACTGTAATGAAATGTAATATAATACAATGAGGTCCAAATCCTTGTAGCAGTAGGGCAAATGCTCTTATTTTCATGAATTATATTATCAACACGACAATTGTACATGAATTTCAGAATTCCTTTGACACAGTGTAAAGCATAAATGTTTGTGCAAAACCTGATGATCCAATTTGAGAATGTTCCAAAGAACATCTTTTGTACTTCACTGAAAGAAAGGAAATTGACTTGAATTGTACAAATGAGCTCCAAGAGGCAAATGTCACAAATTTGCTTATATGTATATGTGTGTATATATATGTATATATGTATATGTGTGTATATGAAGTTTATTTGCAAAACCAATTACTCCATTTTTTTTTTTTTTTTTTTTTCAAAAATGTTTTTTTTTTTTATGTTATGTTTTTATTGTTAATTAGCTAGTATTTTTTTTAGTTATTTTTTACCTAATCAAAATAACCTAACTGCAGTTTGATTGAGATTAATTGGAATGCACAATGAAAAAACATGATTTTGGAAAATTGTTAAAAATGGAGTTATGTTTTTGCATATGAACTCTTCATATATTAATCTAAATTTATTTTCGCTTTTCATTTAAACCTTAATATATTTTCACTGTGGTATAGGGAGTTTGAACCCAAAGATATATTTAATAATCAGTCTATAATATGTTCTACAGGAAAGTCTGCCAATATGGCAGTTGCAGGCAGATTGGAGCATGACCTCACAGATACCAGAGGACACTGAGACCTTTTTTCAGGTGAGACATGACTTAAAAATATGTTTGCACTAAAACTCTTCCAAGACCAATTGATTATGGTTGATATAAAGGCAATCAGATCTTTGATTTTTTTGTTTTTGTTTTTATAGTCCTGATTACATAGTTTAATTTGAATTCTAATGTAGTTAATGTATAAAATGTATTTAAATTGCTCCTGATCCTGTACTTGCAGAAAGGGCTTCTGTCTCCAGTACCTGCAGTGTCATCTGCCATGAAGGAAAAATACCTTGAATGGTCATATAAAACTGGTGGTTACAAAAGGGCTAGAAAAACATTCACAAGGTACACATCAAATACAGCTGTGCTCTATGGTGGGGCCTGAAAGGCTGAAGCCACTAGTAAAAATATTTATTATTTTGCATCATTCTTATTTAAAATAGTTTTACAAATCCCTAAACGTTATTTTCAGTTTATTTTTAAATCCTAGATTTTCCATTTGTTTTTTAACTTTATGGACACCTCTGTATATCTACTAATAAGGCACAAGCAATTTAAAAACAACCTCTTCTCTTGGGTTTCAGCTTACATGAACACAGACCCTTCACTAAAACATTCTTCATGAAGATGATTGAGATTGAAAAAGAGCAGGTAAAAGTGATTTAGCACCTGGTTGACAGGTGTCTAAAATATTTAGTAACCAGCAGACATGTTTATAAACACATACAGTGTATTACTGATTTGCATTATTCTCTCAGGAGACACCAAAGATGAGTAATCTGAGAGACTACTATGAGCGAGCGCTTCGTGAATTCGGTTCCTCAGATGAAGGTGAGTGTGATTCAGTGCTTTTAGCCTTTAAAGAGGCAACTCTTTCATACTTTGAGTAGTATATTTCACTGATCAACCAAAATAATGTGATGTCTTAGATCTCTGGATGGAATACATCAAGGAAGAGCTGGGAAGGCACGGAAACCCAGAGAACTGCGGGAAGCTCCATTGGAGGGCTGTTAAGACCCTGGAGGGCGAAAATGTTGAGCGCTTTACCACGAAGTACACACTTCTACAGACCGGGCACATGTAAAACCAGCATGAATCTTCAATGTGTTTTCTGTGTTGTTCATATTTGGACCACAAACTGGCTTCAGCAATTTCTCTTTGAAAAGCCCAATTTCCTGATCCTTCTGAAATTTTTCAAACATGCTGGTGTGTAGACATTTGTGCTTTTCTGTTGTTCCAGAAATAAACATTTTATTATGACATTGTCTTTGTTAAAGTGCTTTACATTGAATTTTAACAGATCCTCACTTAGACCAGCACACCAAATAAAACAAAAGTTCAATTCAAACATAGTACAGTAGAGAAATGCTTTAGTAGGTAGCATCAATTCAAAGTCAAAATACTCTGACTTTTCTTTTGCATTAAAAAGCTAGACATTCATTTTGCTATGACAGAACAGGTGTAACATTTGTTTGTTTTTTTTGCCTCAGGAAAAAAGTTTCTCAGGAAATATGGTAAAGTAAAAATTAGAACCTATAAAACACAATGGTGCGTTAACCGATGAGCTTTAACATGAAATCAACGTAAAAACCCACCTTAGAAGTTTGACATTTACATATAGTAGTAGTTAATACACTGATAACATTATCAAGTTGACTACATCAGATACCTTTAGTGATTAAGGACACTTCAAGTTCTCTATCAAGTTGTAAAATCAAGAATTTAATCAAAGTCATTGATGCCTCTCATTAACCATAATGTTAAGAAATAAGCTGAGATGTCATAGCTTAACATAAATAAATTACATTATGCTTTGTTATTGGCAAGTTGAATGTTTTGTTAAAAGTAACCAAGACACACAAGCTGACTCCACTGACGATAGCAGCAAACAGGCTGAAAAGCCTGCTGATCCAGTAGTTGTTTTGTGTTTGTTCAGCTGTCACCAAGCTTTGTGTAAAGAACTGTGGACAGGTAGCATCTCTCAATCTTTCCTCTGTGGTAGCCATCAATAAACTTAAAAGTCCATTATAAGACATTGTGGAAGACTACTTTTAATTTAGAGATACGCTTATTTTGGTTTACCAGATTACTCTTGATCACATCAACCCAGATAATACAGTAGTGAAATTTTAACAGAATTAGAAACTAATAAAGTTTAGTAAATAATCAATTAGGTCAAAGTCAGACATGTTAAAATCCCTTTAAAATGAACTGAACAAAGCTTGGCATCAACATGGTTCCAGAATTCCCTCTGATGTCACAGATGTAGTCTTGCATACAAAAATATGTCTGAAAACCTGGGTCAGTGCTTCCTTAGCAGAATGTAGGTGAAGAGGGCCACAAGTCCAGCAGAGAGCAGGCCAATGACACACTGGTGGATGGTTATAGCACTCTCCAGTGAGTGAATCCGTTCTTCCATGGCACTGGTGTGGATGTAGTCATAGATATAGGCCCCAATGCTCCACACCGCCCAGACTGCGTCCACCAACGCCTTCATTGTGGGAGACACCATTCGGTGTGTGGCTGCCCCACAGTGTAGGATCCTCACAGCAGCCCTCACTCACCCCACCCCCACTATGGGACAGAGAATAGAGAGTAGAATTGGTACAGCATTCTGAAAGTCTGAGGTAGTACTGCAAGTAGTACTGACAGAAGACAGTATAAGCTTGACCAACATGACCTTTTTTAAAAAAGATTTTAGAAAAAATACCTGTGGGCATAGTAAAATTAAAATATACCCTCAAACTAAAGTAGTAACACCGTCTGGGAATAATGTACATACTTATACATACATATACAACGTACATACATATGTGACCCTGGACCCCAAAAACCAGTCTTAAGTCGCTGGGGTATATTTTTAGCAATAGCCAAAAATACATTGTATGGGTCAAAATTATCGATTTTTCTTTTAGGTCAAAAATCATTAGGATATTAAGTAAAGATCATGCTCCATGAAGATATTTTGTAAATTTCCTACCGTAGATTTATCAAAACTGAATTTTTTGATTAGTAATATGCATTGCCAAAAACCTCATTTGGACAACTTTTCTCGATATTTGGATTTTTTTTTTTTTTTTGCACCCTCAGATTCCAGATTTTCAAATAGTTGTATCTCAGCCAAATATTGTCCTATCCTAAAAAAAAAACAACATACATCAATGGAAAGCTTATTTATTCAGATTATGTATAAATTTCAGTTTCAAAAACTTGATCCTTATGACTGGTTTTGTGGTCCAGTGTCACATATACTTTTAATGTTCTATGCATCATCTATTGGAATATTTCTTATTGTAATATCTTGTTTGGTTCTACAACAAATTCTTCAGCATGTTAAAGGGATAGTTCTCCAAAAATGAAATTTCTGTTATCATTTAATCACATCAACTTTTTCTGAACCATTTTCTTTCTTCTGTAGAACATAGAAGACATAGAAAGATATAGAAGACAGAAATGTCTCATTATGTATGTATTCATTCATGTTGTTGCTGTTATTATTATTATTATTATTATTATTATTATTATTATGTCCATACATTGTAAGTCAATGGCCACCAACCTTTTTGGTTACCAACATTCTTTAAAAGATCTTCTTTTGTGCTCCACAAAAGAAAACAAGTCATACAGGTGTGGAACAATGACAAATTTGCATAATTACGCAATATGTAGTTTCTATAATGGAACACGCAACACGCAGAATCTTCACTATAGTAATACCTTTATTATTCAAAATAGAAAATAATCAAAACAATGCATGCGTTTGTATGAAGAATTACTCACAGGAAGCTCTAGGGCTTTCACAGAAACTAAAAGAGATGTGCTGTTTTTTATTATAATGTATTTGCTTGTAATAGTGACGTTTATATACTGCATTGACCAGTCAAGTCTGCCCACCTGACTGAACGAGTCCAGACACACCTCACAGCTCTCATGTTTACATGTGTAATATAAGCCTGGCATGACACAACAACAGCAACAGTGCGACATTAGAGCACAATTCAAAAGCTTGTACCACTTCCGACTCAATCTTCAATTTAAAAGGCCATGAGGAGCTGTACAACAACTTTGCACTGATTTACAGGCCATTACTGCTCAGTTCACTAGGCCCACCATATCTCTCCCTATGGCTAAAAGCATCATCTGTGCTGATTAAAATGCACTATGTGTGGGTTAGTATCAGAGAGTTTCCGAAGTAAGATAACAGCATTTAGAGAATGATGAGAGAGAGGCGTCAGAGAGATGAAAACAATCAGCTGACATCCCTGCTCGCACACAAACAGCCTGATGAACAATGATGGAGACTCACCAGAGGATCGCCGATGTTAGCTGAATAACGAATGCAATGTGGATGGTCATTCGTACAGTTGAATATTTTGTGAAAATATACCGGGCCGTATGTCAGAAATCCACTACCCTCCGCCGCGAGCCCGAAGCGGCTGCCGTGATGACGTCATTGTAAAGGGCGTGTCTTCCATTGAGAAGCAATTTAAATGAATTAAATCAATTTGTTAACAAAATCATAAATCTCTTTAAATATAATCTGGGAAAAACATCAACAACAGAGAACACGAAAATAAAAATCTTTACAAACACAATATTGGTTTTTAAATTTGCTTTTAAAATGTTTTTGTATATATGATATTCTTTTTATTGTACTTGTTCTATATAGGCTCGTAATATTTACCTTTACATCTACAGTCGTGGAAAAAGTAGAATAATACCAGTATTTACGAATGGTTTATATTAATGTGTCACCACAGGGGGCCGCTCCACACTGCAACGAGAGCCTTTAGAATGGGAATCCCAAATAATTGAAGAAAAAAAAGCATAGTCTGTTGCCTAATGATAGGATAATTTCAGTTTTCAAAAGAGGCCTATAAAAACCAGAAATAAATTTAACACAATTTTTAAATGGTGTTCGCGGACATTAAATTGAAACACTTAACAGACTTTAGAGACGACATAAATGTAATAATAATGGATTATTCTAATTATATATTAAGTGAAAGCACTAAACAAAAAGTGTTTAAATATTTCATTAATTTCTTTATTTTTATAAAATGCCACTAAATCGTGTTTTGATAGCACATAAAGGACGTGATTTATTATGACATTGGTTCTACAGAGGATCTTGAAATAGCCAGGCTATGCAGTCACATCAACGATCCAATTTTGGGAGGTCCCGGGCGCGGATATACACATCCTACTACGATGAAGTATTGGCTTATGAATATTAATTAGATTGAGTGACGTTTACCTAGTAGGTCAAACCAGCAAGCCAGGGGCGTAGATTACGTGGGGGACGCGGGGGACGTGTCCCCCCCACTTTTAAAATCACATAAATTCATCCCCCGCACTTTTTCGGGCAAGTGTGCTGGCATAAAGGTTTTCAAGAGCCGGTGTGAATAAATATTGATTTAAATTCAAAGAGACAGGATAGTCTGTTGCATGACCTGATGTTTTATTCGGACCCAGAGTAAGGCGAGATGAACATCACGGAGCGCTAAACGCTCATTATACGCAGAATAAATTCATACTCGAAGCCGGAGGGCGCTCTCGCATGAAAGTTGCACCATGAAATTCCATATGCTGAAATGGATGAAAACAGTTGTTTTCTGAAAGAAGAAAAAAAAACGGTAGTTTAGAATTGCTATTGCACAACATGTGGTCTATTTTCTGATCATCTCCAGGTAATAAATAAACTATATGAACAATGCGAGTGCTAATTGACAGCATTACAGTATAGAAACTATTCTGCCTCATGGGATAAAAAAAAAAAAAGTGTTTGTAGTATATAAACAAATCATTATTATTGGTTATTGTCAGCAGTGTATCTGATTTCTAAGCCTGACAAAGCTAGAAAAAGAGACAAATTAAGTTGCCTATGCATACCAGTCAAAAGTTTTTGAACATTAAGATTTTTAATGTTTTTTTTAAAGAAGTCTCTTCTGCTCAGAAAGCCTGGATTTATTTGATCCAAAGTAGGCCTACAGCAAAACAGTACAATTTTGAAATATTTTCACTATTTAAAATAACTGTTTTCTATTTGAATATATTTTAAAATGTAAATTACTCCAGTCACACCATCTTTCAAAAATCATTCTAATATTCTGATTTGCTGCTAAAAAAAAAAAAAACATTTATTATTATGATGATGTTGAAGACAGCTGAGTAGAATTTTTTTTCATGTTTCTTTGATGAATAGAAAGTTCAGATGAACAGCATTTATCTGAAATAGAAATCTTTTGTAACATTATAAATGTCTTTATCATCACTTTTGATCAAATTAAACCATGCTTGCTAAATAAAACTATTAATTTCTATCATTTCTTTTCCAAAATAAATAAAATAATAATAGTAATACTAACTCCACACTTTTGAATGGTATAGTGTATAATGTTACAAAAGCTTTTTATTTCAGATAAATGCTGATCTTTGGATATTTCTATTCGTCAAAGGATCCTGAAAAAAATTACTCAACTGTTTTAAATAATAATAATAATTAAAAAAGATATAGAAATATTAGAATGATTTCTGAAGGATCATGTGACTCTGAAGCCTGGAGTAATGATGCTGAAAATTCAGCTGCGCATCACAGAAATAAATTACATTTTCCAATATATTCAAATAGAAAGCAGTTGTACATAGTAAAACTGTATTTTGGATGAAATAAATGCAGGCTTGGTGAGCAGAAGAGACTTATTTAAAAAAAAAACATTATACATACATACATATACATATATATATATATATATATATATATATATATATATATATACATATTACATTTCTGTCCCCCTCACTTCTGAAATGATGGCTACGCCCCTGCAGCAAGCGGTTTAACTAAGGAGTAATCAAAGATTAAAAATTAATTAGGATACGTGAATGGACACTCCTGGAGGGTTACCAAGCAACGTTAGCCTGGCTTAATTAATATTCATAAGCTAATCCTTCGCCATAGTAGGATTTTCTGATTCTGGTCCCAGACACAATTTATTCCGCATGTGGTCGAAGGAACCAGTCGGTGGCGCTTCAGCGCAACATGTACAAATATGATATGTCTACAGCAGCCAGATGGATAATTCATTAATAACGAGCACATGGGGTCGCCCTGGCTAAAACAGCATACATGGAGAATTTCAAAAGGCTTGCGCATTAACGAGGCTCACTGTTCCACCGCGTATTATTGACTTTTTCCCTTCGTCCACTTTTGCGCAAAGGGAGAATGTTGTAAGCGGTCCCTGTGGATATACTGTGTCTTCATGAGGAGTTGAGCGCAAATAAGGGGGCGGGTGATGATAATGTGTGAAGAGTGGCAGCAACTTCTCACTACACGGCAACATTTTCCGTTCTTCTTCAGGCGATATGCCCATTCTTTCTAAAGCAGCTCCAAGGAGGAAGGCTGGTGGTGGACATGGTGAAAATGACAGGTAAAAAGTGGGACCCTGGCGGTTGGATAGGCTCTCGCGCTCTTCACTGGACGCGTCGTGTCGTTATTTCTCATGTCATAGGCGCTGGGATGATCGCGTTTCCGAGATATGCCGATGGTCTATTGCAAATGTCATAGATTAACGCAGACTAACACACTTTTAACGCACGATCACGCAACCTGAGGCAAAATTCAGCAACAATTGAGAGTGTGTCAGAGGCTGGGTCTTTGCGGGCAAGGTGAGTTTTCCTTTTATTCAACTGGCCTACAAAGTCCCAGTTTTCGGCCCATGTGACCATCTCTGTCAATTGACCGTGCTGAATATGTGTGTGTTTGTGTGTGCGTATAGTGTAGTTTACCTCTAGTATTGATAATAATAAAGTAGGGTGAAGTCAGCTAAAATGGGCCACGTTTTGGTAAATGACTTATAATACCATCAAATAAGCTATGCATGAGAACTAATGATATTTTTATAAATTAGCATGGTTCTCTTAAATATGTATATATTTTTTAAATGTCAAAAAGTATAATTGTTTTAAAATTAAGAGAGTTAGAGTATCAGCAGGTACCTTCTTGAGCCACGGCACAACATTCAGGTAAAACAGGCCAGCTGTTCAGTTAAAATGGGCCAATATAAAAAGAGAATAACACAGGTAATTTCGGCTGAAATAATTTTATTTTTAACAGTAAATTGACACTATGGTCTTTAGTGTGCCATAGCAACACACCATATGCATTTCATTAAATAGAAAGTTGAATGAATATTTCATTAAACAATGCAATTAAAAATGAACTGATCATGTTGTATAGGTGTGTTGTTTTCTGTGCATTGGTGCCTTTTGTGTGCATGTACACTACCAGTCAAAAGTTTTTGAACAGTAAGATTTTTAATGTTTTTTAAAGAAGTCTCTTCTGCTCACCAAGCCTGCATTTATTTGATTCAAAGTACAGCAAAAACAGTAACATTTTTTACTCTTTTCTATTATATATATTTTTTTACTATTTTTTACTTTACTAAAATTAAACATTTTAAATATTTTTACTATTACCGACTCCAAGCTTTTGAATGGTATACAGTGTATAATGTTACAAAAGCTTTTTATTTCAGATAAATGCTGATCTTTGGATCTTTCAATTCATCAAAGAATCCTGAAAAAATGTACTCAGCTGAATAAAAAAAGTTTCTTGAACAGCAAATCAGAATATGTGACCATGGACCACAAAACCACTCTTAAGTCACTGGGTATATTTGTAGCAATAGCCAAAAATACATTTTATAGGTCAAAATTATTGATTTTTTTTTTTATGCCAAAAATCATTAGGATATTAAGTAAAGATCATGTTCCATGAATATATTTTGTAAATGTCCCACTGTAAATATGTCAAAACTTAATTTTTGATTAGTAATATGCATTGAACTTAATTTTGACAACTTTAAAAGTGATTTTCTCAATATTTTGATTTTTTTGCACCCTCAGATTCCAGATTTTCAAATATTATCCTATCCTAACAAACCATACATCAATGGAAAGCTTATTTATTCAGCTTTCAGATTATGTATAAATCTCAATTTTGAAAAATTGATACTTATGACTGGTTTTGTGGTCCAGGGTCACATATTAGAATGATTTCTGAAGGATCATGTGACTAGAGTAACGATGCTGAAAATTTAGCTTTGATTACAGGAATAAATTACATTTTAAAATATATTCAAATAGAAAACAGTTATATTAAACAGTTACTTTCCTGTTTTTGCTGTACTTTGGATCAAATAAATGCAGGCTTGGTGAACAGAAGAGACTTATTTAAAAACATTAAAAATCTCACTGTTCAAAAACTTTTGACTGGTAGTTTATGTGTATGTATTTTTTTTAAGACTAGATTTTGTATGCATACATATCTAGGCCTATAAACCTATTTTCACCCTCAATTTCTGTGTAAAAATGTGTGTGTGTATGCAGCCCATTTTAGCTGAAAATTGTGGCCCATTTTAGCTTAACCAGCCATTTCTACCTAAAATGACCTTTTTCACAAAAACCGAAGTTTCTTTTTTTAAATTAAACTTTTTTTTATTTGAAAGAGCATGTCAAAACATTGTTCATAAACCTTTGCTTTGTTGGTAAGCATACTTATAATTGCTTTAGTTCCCTTATTAGTGATGAATGAAATTTACTATGTGGCTCACTTACCTTACAATTTCTCTGACAAGCTTCATGTAACACTCTGCCCTGCCCGCCTTAAGAAACTCAGACCAATTAAAATTATTCTTACATGTCAATAAGTGTTGAAGAGACAATACAAGATCAGTTATTATGACTGACTATAAAAATTTTAAGAGATATGACGCTACAACCTTATTTGGCCCATTTTACCTGATAGCCCATTTTAGCTGACTTCACCCTACTGAAATAGAGCACAACAGAATAGAATAGTTAAAGATTCTGTTCTATTCGTTGATAATGGGATCACTACTGATAACATAAAAAAATGTTTAATTTCCGTTCTTCACACTTTTTTAAACTTTCTTAAACCTTTGATTTTTAGTTATGTAATGTATGTATTCTTAAATACTACATATTACTACATATAATTAAATACATAGCCTATATATAGGCTGAAAAATCTGAAATTATCTTCAGTCATCATAAGTAGTTTTACAGTATCTGTTAACTTTAACAAAAGTTCTCTGTGTAGTTAAAAGAAAGAAAAAGAAAGAGAAAAAGAAAAATGATTGCTACAAAAGATTATTTGATACAAATGATTATTAGCCTACTGGTTTATTTACACATGACATTTTATTTTATTTATTTATATGACAACTATTTTGTGAACTTGTGTTATGACTGTTCAAATTAGATATATAATACACTTTTGTTAATAATTTAGTTATGAGTATTTTTCAGTAGGCCTATAAAACGTAGATAGGTGTCATATTATTTAATATTCAGAATCAGAATTAGCTTTATTGCCATGTATGTTTACACATACAAGGAATATTTTTACTTTTGTTATTTTTATTTATTTATTTTAAGTAGAACTATTTGTAAATATGAAATGGTATGTCGGACATATTGGCCTACATACAATCAAAACGTAGAAAATATAAAAATACAAACAAAATGGAATTTAGGCCTTTTTGTTTGCTAAAAAATTACTAACATCACCTTTTTGACTTATTTTTGCAGATTTTGAAATCAATAGACTCGAACGCAAAATAAAAGTCTGGTTTTTGAGTGCCCGAAAGTAAGATTCTGAGTTCAAGGACAACAAGATATCAAAAAGACGTCAAAAAGCAAAAAAGATCAACTTCTGTGAAATTAAAAGTATGTCAGTTCTCATTAAAATTTTTACTGTATAGGGAGTGGCAGAGGCAGGTTACAGACAGCTTTGTTAGTGTCTGTATGAATTCTGGGATAGCTACCAAGCATGTCTGATACAGTTTGTCATATTAAGCATTTCTCAAAGCTTCCTGCCAATAGTTTCCCAAAGGATTTGTATATTGTTCTGGCTCAGTCACACATCTTGACAGTTGCAAAAGCCTGTAATCATTGTAAACTAACCTCTTCCAATGCAGCACATGCAAAGCATGGAATTATAAGGAATTGTATATTCAAAAGTTATTTCATTAGATGTTACAAGATTAGTTCCTATTCAGATACCATAAAATATCTAATTTGCTATATTTTACCTTACCACCTAATATAGGAATTAAAAGCGTGTATTTAAAAATACCCATAATATGATCATAATATAGCCTACAGGTTAAAACATACATTGGTTTTACCAATTATTTCACAAAAATGCAATCTTTCAGTTTCATATTTACTTATTTTCACATTTACCAATGATAAGCAAGTTGTTTTATTATTTTACCAGACCTCTTCTCAGGAGTTTGCATTAAGCACCTGCTTTGACTTCTATTAATATTATAATATTTTATTTGCATAAATTGATTATAACAAGCAGGGCACACAAAGTTATGTACTGTGAAAAATCTGCCTGAATGATCAAGAGGTGTTGTAATTTGTAAATGACAGTTGCTGTAAACCGCTGAAAACCGCTTTGTGTTCAGTTAAAAAACACAGTTTGTTATTTGACATATTAGCCATTTAATGCATTCTAATAATAAGGGTCTGACATTATCGTTGGCCCTTGTTCAGGGAGAGGAGGGATATTATAGTCCAGACTGACCTTTACTTTAGGCTTTAGTTTGAGTCTTTAGAGCCATGGTATAAAGCTTAAACATTTCTTGAACAGCAGGCAGATGTCAGACAAAGAATCTGTGAATAAGTCAGCAAGAAAAGTGAGGGACTTTTAGGGGCAGCTGTGTTATACTGACCCAGTCATAATGCCCCTAAAAATCCTTATTGCTCTTGCAATGCTCAGCGATTAATGGCTCCTAAATCAGTCCTAACATAACCGCTCCCACAGGATCTGTAATATGGTGATTAGCCCCAAAATGTGCTTTCCTTATGGACATCATCCTTTAAAGAAGAGTCTTTGTAGAATCTGAGCTTTGTTACTACATTTGGTTATGTTTTAATGTTCTTATGCAGTAAAATCCAGATCCCAGTGCTTGAGATCTGTTGTGCATTCAAATCAGTAACTCTTAGGTCAAATATATCTACTTCTCTCATTCACGGCGCATTTTGACATCTTGGCAAAGGGCCATCCGTTGTCTCCCAGGCAAGCAGTGAGGGGAATTTTTGATGTGAATGGGGGAATACCAATGCCGTTGCTCAGAATGTATGTTCATTTCTAACCGATTGTTCTCCTGCTATTAGTTTCACAAAGGCAGAGAGAGAATGTGAATGACAGGTAGAAAGTGGTGGCACCGTAACTGAAACAGAAGTAGTGAAAGAAGTAAAGGGTGGGTTAGAAAGAAAAGAGACAAGGCAGCATGGTTGGAGCAAGAGAAAGAAAAGCTAGCTGATGACTCAGGCTCATACGCTTCATATGTAGGGAGGGAGGGAGGGAGGGAGGGAGGGAGGGATGGAGTGGGGGATGAGGAAGGGAGGGAGGGAGAAATGACTCATCAGAGCATGTGGAATCTCATATGGCTATCACAGGATCGAGGTTTTCTCTTCCTCCTCGCTGCTGCCTGCCTGTTCATGACTGTCTGAGGTAAGTGAAGACTGCCCACTCTGTCTGTCTCCAGCAACAACCTGCGTCCACAGGGACAGCAAATTGCAGTACACAATGATCCTCGAGAGCTGTTGGAAAAAACCCCCCCAAAAAAACATAACTTTTGAACATCCTTGGATAAGACCATATTGGATGAGCTTATGTAGAACTGCATATGTTACTATCTATGAACTCCAGATCAAGGCCCCCTAAACACACATACAGTGGTCCCAAATATTATTTGGCCATAGAATGTGTAAGTGAATTTATGACAAAATTACTTGACCATTTTTTTAACCATTTTCACTGTTTTTGCAATGACTATTAAGCAACTGGTGTCAGAGTTATTGGCTGCATCCAGAATCTTGACTTGTTGCCACTCTGCTCTATCAGGCAATGACTTTTTAGGCGGTGTTTGTGTGCGAAGGTGCGTAATGAAACTGATTTTGGACAGGCTTCTGATGCAGCATAATGGTCCAATGATCTACAACAAAACAGAGAGAGCTTTGGTGAGAAGTTACCCAATACTTGATTACCACAGTACTAATTTCTTGCTACATATGAAATGAAAAGTTGAAAAAGTTGTTCAGAAACATACATACATTTACAAATACAGCAACTTTCAGACACCATTTATTTATTTAGCTTAACTGTCACAAATGTGCCCAGGATAGTTGAATATTACAGACAGTGAAGGATGTGATACGATTGCTGGATTTGGACAGTTGTTTCCTCCATATTCTGCATGCGGAAAAGTATGGTTGATCTGTATTTTGTAATTCCACTTGGTTTGATATTGCGATAATAAAATGCAAAGGCATTTATACATGTTTAGGGGCTACTGTGTCCATGTATACACTACCAGTCAAAAGTTTGGAATAAGTCTTTAGTTTTCATGTTTTTGAAAGAAATCTCTTATGCTCACCAAGGCTGAATTTATTTGACTGAAAATACTGAATAAACAGTAAAACTGTAAAATATTATTACAAGTTAAAAAGAAATGTTTTCTATTTTAAAATTTTATTTATATGATGTAAAAGCTGAATTTTCAGAAACCATTTCTCCAGTATTCAGTGACACATTGTCATTCAGAAACCACAATATTACATTCAGTCTCATGAAAATGCGTATAAACAGCACGCCAAAATACAAACGAAAACTCATGGTATTGATACGCAGAAATGGACTGTGGCGTATATATGACGCGCGTGTGTGGCGTACATATAATACGCAGTTTTCGCGTGCATATGATACGAAATTTGTTGGCATGCATATGATACACAGTTTTTGCGTACATATGATACGCATCAACCCCACAACCCTAACCCTACCCTACCCATCGCGTAGCATATACACACTAAAGTCCATTTTTAAGTATCAATACCACGAGTTTTCATTTTTATTTGGCGTACTATTTATACGCACATTCAAGAGATCGGGTAGCAATATTTGATCACATAAATGCAGTCTTGTTGAGCATAAGAGACTTCCTTAAAAAACAATTAAAAAACTTAATGATTACTGGTAGTGTATGTTTATAATATGCAGTCATCTGCCAAGCAAAAATGCAAGTAGCCCTGATTAAAAATGTGTTTCTGTTCTCACGTTTGTAAAACCACACATTCAGTATACAGGTGAATCTCAGGGAGGTTGATGAGTCACCACTGGAATAAGACACACCCTGTTAACAAGTGTCAACTCCAAACATCTCCTTGGGTTCCACAGTCATGTGGGTGTGGGATCCAAAAAAAGCTGGTCCACATACAACAACTGAGAAGCAATGTGCAAACAAAATGTAGAAAGGCAGCAGCAACCACCCCCACCCCCAACACTCCTTGGTCCCCTCCAGGCTAAACTTACCCGACCTGATTTCTGCAGCCACCTTCCAATATAAAAGTTGGAAAACGCATAGTTGAACAACCTCCAGAGCAAATAAGAGGTCAATGCTAGTTGTATCCTTGGAAAGGGTGGGGAGGTATTGTATATATAAATAATATGTGCATTCTCTTTCATTTTAAACATGATTTAGTGTCATTGGTATTTATGCAACAGTAAACTCTATTTAAACAGCATGAAACAATTTAGGACATTAAGAAATAATATGAATGTGTTCAACCAACAGGTCTTAGCGTTTTTCAATATGACTGAATGAAAGGGAGGAGGAAAGGTTAAATAAACAACTCACTGAAATCCCAGTCTTGGCTCTTGGGAAATACAGCTTTTTGAATTGGCATGATTATATATCTATGATTCATGTTCAGCATGAGGGTTATTGTATAGTATATGCATTAACAAAAAAAAAAAAAAAAAAAAAAACTCAAAAGGGGAGCTCAAATGTTTAAGCCTTTAAATCAACAAAGTCAGGTTCTGTTTTCTTCCTTCTTGAGTGTTTGATGGTACTGAAAATCTGGTAGTAGGTTTTTGGCTGTTTATGCACAGTGATTCGTAGTTAATTGCCACGGCTTTCTGCATGATGAAATCAGGCTTAACCTGTATCCTGAAAAGCTTATTCCACAGGAGAGCAATTCACTTATGTTTAATATCGCTGATATGTGGATGAATTACTTGATGGAGGCAGGGGTTTCATCAGGAAGCTTGCAGTGATACCCTGGAGAGGCTGCTAGAATTAATGTTCCTAATGGACAGCTGGATCCACACAGTTCATACATTTTTGTTTTTAAAATGAATTTTAAATTATCATGTAATATTATGTATAATGAATGTATAACAAATGAATATAATATAGTAATGGTTCTGTGTATTGTATAACAATGTGATTTTTCTTTTCTTATTCGGAGGAAAAAGTGCCTCAAATGGCATTGCTGGAATTAAAGGGTTAAAAAAACTTACCAGGCTACGCATAGAGGAAATAAACACACTGAAGCACTCCACAGATTGTGTTATCGAATATATTTATTGTACTTTTAGATTTTGTGATGTATTTTTGATTAGTTATTTAATAGTTGTCTAACATTGTTTATTGAAAACTGAGACCATGTGACTGTTGCCACATGGCATCTCTGTAACACAATAACTGCATTATTGTTTTTTATTATTTTTGTTGTTAATTTATTACCTCACTGAAGTTTTTTGTGATCAATTATATTATAGCATGTATTTAATTATTTATGGAAATGGAAATGTACTAATTATGCATGATAATTCTATCTTTGCATAAGCCTTATGTTCTGTAAGAGAAAGAGGCAACATGGAGTAAGCGGTGAGGATGGCAGGCTTTTAGAAAAATATTGAAAGATAAATTAACAGTACTTTTTAAAATTTGAATGAATTACTTTTAATTCTTAAAATACCATGAATTTGATTAGAGGAAGACATTTATACTTAAAACAGTAGTCTACTTAAGAAACACTATACCACTGTAGTACCTAATTTCCAAACATTTACCAAAATAGGCTCCAAAAATTTCTGATATTATAAAAATAATAATATTCCATAATTAGACATATTGCATGCCAAAGAATCTTGCCTATCTGCACATATATGGTTTTATATAAAAACCATAATATCTTATCACATAAGCACACAATTTAAATTTCATATAAAATGAGAGCACTCATGGAAGAACTAATTCAATTTCTGGAGGGACCTGTCTGACATTATATTATCTGTGTTCTGTTATATTTTGATATGCTGTCTGTGTGCAGAACAGATGGGGCCCCCATCTAAGGTGTGAGTGTTCTGTGCCAGAATCACCAACTTGAGAAGCAAAGAGTGAGTTTACCATAGCAGGCCCATGCAGTGAACCTACAAAAAGTCAACAGTATTGAATTATGGCCACCGTCGCAGAGCTGCGTGAGGTGAACCTCCATTAAACTGTATTGCGATTTCTTGGGGAAACCAATGTAAATGAACCAGACAAACAAGACAATTTGCAATACAAACTGTTATTCAAACCTGCAGACATTCATTTTTATGCAAAATTAAAGAATTTTGCTATTCGAATATGCAGGTCTTTAGTAGGCCTGTTAGGCTTTGTTTTAAATTCACAGTCAAGACCATAAAGATTTGTTGAGGTTTGAGTGGGTGAGGATTGATTGTTCCTGTGAGGTATGTGGAGGTTTTCCTGAAAGCTAAGAATCCTTGACCCATAACCCCTTCACCCACTCGTTTAGACCAGTCACACGCATATTCACACACAGGCACACATTAATTTAAAGGAATTTTATTTTTTAAAAAATAGATGTAATGCCTCTCCCACTCTCTCCTCCAGCACACCCATATGAGCACCAAAGACTACGACGCCCGAAGGAGTAACTTAGAAAAAAAAACAGTAATGAACAAACTAGAGCCTGGTTTGAAGCGTAGTCTATGAACTTAAGCATTAAACCAGACGTTACAGTATATTCTTTGTGTACTGTGATGCCAGTTGATCAAAAGGAAGCTATTTTTACATCTTTAACATTTTCTTGTGTGATTTTGGCAGCATATGAATTCTAATTTGTTTACTCAGTTGTTAGCATTGCTTTCAAGTAGCTAACATTCTCACACACTCTGTGTGTGTGTGTGTGTGTGTGTGTGTGTGTTTTCTACACACATCTTCTGTCCCAAAGAGGGCATGCACATGACATGAAGCCTGAGGCTAAATCTCTTATCAGATAGCAGTGAAGCTAAGATGAACGGACTGTTCATTCAGAGTAATATTTACAATATTCAAGTGGTTCTGTCCTTTTATATAATAATGAAATACTCAATTTACACTGTATGTAAATAAAGCTAAAAAGTTAATAAAAGTAAAGTTTATAAAAACAGTATCAATGTCAGATTTATTTATGATGAATGACTGTTCTATGACTAAATTCTGTGAAACCATGTAATATTTAATTGAAGATGTTATGTCACCTGATATCACAAGATCCTTAAATTCACAGAAATTGCCTCTGGTACTTGACAAACTGCCAAACTAAGCCATTTAAAATCAAACCTTTCTGTTGAGAATGCAGAGATAATATAAAATGGTGTTTGTACAGTTTAAAAATCTTGGGTATGCTAATACTTTCTTTGATGGATAGCAGCATAAATCACAGCTTTAAATACCTTCTACATTTTTTTTCTACATGTTATTGAAGTTTTACTGTAAAATGCTTACTGTCTGTAGAAATTAACCATGTCATAAAACAATAGAAAATATGCATATTTGATCATGTCAGAAAATACTAAAATTATGGTTGCATAAAATTCAAATGAAATCATTGGTCATCATATAAAAGGGAAGTAAAAATTCCCAAAATCATTCTGAACCAGCAATACTGAGATTCTAAAAGAACATAATTTCTTAATAACAACATGTGCTTGGCCCAGTTGTAATTCTCTTTTCAGTGTGTAAGCATTAGTATAGACCAAGTAAACAAATCAGCTCAAATGAAAACAACTTTAACTCATATCCTGATAAATATTACTCCGGTAAAAGTACAATCACTCTTTGTAATTATCCACTTGATAATCAATTATGCAATTAGAATCAATAGTAGAATTCCTGAGTTATTCAGGTTCGTTTTTTTCATTATGCTCTATATACCTATTTAGACACAGATCAGAGCTTCTATGAGGTTAGAGCTCAGCCTGACAATATTATGAGTTATGACTAATCAGCAAAATAATTAATTAATTAATTACAGTGTATTTCAGTGGATGCAGACATTAAATAAACATGATTTGCAAATATTTTTAATTAAATTATTTTTTAATTAAAATATTATTTGTGTTTTTAAAAAGAAAATAAAATTAAAATGGAAAAAAATGAAAAATTACAAATTTCTTAGGGTTAGGGTGTGGATTATTCTATAGTATTTTATAACTAGCTGTAAAAAAGTGGAAGTCTATGGTATGGGTAAGTATAGTAATGTCCCCACAAATATAGTAATACCTTGTCAGGACATTTTTTTCCCCTGTAAAATTTAAAAATGCAAAAAAAAAAAAAAAAAAAAAAAAAGTGTGAGAGGTAGGGTTAGGGTAAGTGGATAGAAAATACAGTTTGTGCAGTGTAAAAACCATAAAACATGGAAACCCAATGTGTGTGTTTGTGTGTGAATATACTTATAATACAATAAGTTTGCAGTTTTACAAAATAGTTTGTGTATTTCATATTTCCTTTGAGTGTGTGTGCATCTGTGCATGTATTTCTATATACAAAGAAGTGTGAATAATTTTGTATATGAGTTTCTATTTACAGGCATCTGTGTGCATTTGTGTATATGCATGGTAACATCAGTGTAAACGTAATATACATTCTTGAAAAAAAAACAAGACTCCCTTGGGGCAGAGCATTAAAATTTGTAACATTAACAATACTATTTTAAGACAGATATTGTATTATTGTATAGCAGCATTGAACGATTCTTAAAAAAAAAAAAAAAAAAAAAAAAAGACAAAAAGCACCATAAAAGTTGATGCATATTCCAAATCTTCTGAAGGCATATAATAGCTTTGTGTAATGAACAGACTGAAACATTTTGTTTCACTGAAAATATTTCCCTGGGCTAATGCTCTCAAAATTCAGTTTTATTAATTACAAATATGCCATGTGAAGATGCATTGCACCAAGTTTGACGTCAATGATTCTCAATGCCACTGGCTGTTTTATTTCATGATTGATCGAGTCTCAGCATGTTTGAATATTCAGAAGTGCGAATGAGATTTCAAAGCTATGGGAAAAAAATCTGTTTTTCAATGTTTAATGTTATTTATTTCTTTACTTCCAGATAACAAGGAACCCAATGTTTTTCTAAAATGTAGAAAGATGTCTTGACTTGGAATGTATTTGAGTAAAGGTAAAAGTTTCCTATCCTCGTCCTCATCCCTCACGTATGTTTCCATCCTCCTATTTGATCTATAACTGCAAACAACAAAAAAGCTGAGCAGGAACTTGGTGGATTTAAATGTTAATTCAACCACAAAGGAAGTTATGACATGGAACATACAAATTCATCTTTACAGCTCCTGTGTTTAATCACGCAGTGCAGACTTTACTTGATCAGTGGAGACAGTGCTGAGTTCTCAGAGCTTAAAAATTTAGTTTTTTTCCCCCCACAGCGGACAAAGATGATGATGAATGCTAATGACTCTGAAAACGCCATAGTTCTGTCTGAGTATGTGTGTGTGTGTGTTCAGGGCTATCATATTAATCTGTAAAGAATGGAGTTAAAATATTTTTAGAAGGTGGAGGGCCACCCAAGCTCAGTCTGCTTCAGTAACACAGGGGAAGTGTAAAAGACTGTCGGATCCTCTCTGTCAAGGCTGGCAGCGGCAGACGCACCTGATTATGTGTGTGTGTGCTTCACTGAGTACAGTGAGACAATACTGTACAATACTCGCTGTTTATTTGAGAGAACAGATAGAAACACTGTAAGCAAAAACATACATATAAAATGTTCATTTAATTTTCAAAAAATACAGTGATCAAATCTACTACTAATATTCAAACTTGGCTTGTCAGTCAATAAAAAAAACTAATAGAAATAATTACATGATATACTTAATTATTAATACAATTCAATATATAAACATTTGCTAAGACAAGCCCCCAGTGAAGAGTAAATTACTGAAAAGACTTTTAAAAATCAATTGACTTTAGACGTCGGTGGTAATTTAAGGATGAATTGTTTCTGTTATAGGAAAATATTTTTAATATGGAATTCATGTACAAAATGTATTTTTGAGTGTGTTATTTTTGTGTATATTTAATTGTATTGTAGTTGTATGTTTAATAAGCTCTAATGCAAATATTAATACAATTTGTACATTAAAGGCACATTCTGTCCAACAGTGGTTCGTTGTTCTTCTATGGCTAATTTTTGTCTTCTTATTTGACATTCAACATATTTCAGGACTACCGAAATGCTGCCAGAATGCACACGTGCACGCACACACACACACACACACACACACACACACACACACACACACACACACACACACACACATATCTGAAGCATTTTGAGTGTGATCTCTGACATAAAGCAAGAATGAATCACAACACTTCACTATTATTTTGTCTGTGGATCAGATTGTTTTGATTCAGATTGAATCAGGTTGTTTTTAGCTGCGTAATGGTATACTTGAGCTTTTTTGCAAGGAAATTAAATGATATGTATCATTGAATAAATCATTGAATGTTTTACGTTATAAAAAGAATGAAAATGTTTACTCTAATAAATTAGAAGGGAGGGAGCTTGTCAAACAACTGCAGCAGGCTACATTCTGCCCACTCATGACCCTCTTCATGTTAATGTCTATGGATTCCTTAGTTTCGCTTAGACACTGTATAACATTTCACACCCATCAGAGGTGCATTCTCAGCACTTCTGTGTGGAGGAGGGATTCCCTGCTGTGTTCTTAATCAAATAAATGAATGAAGATCATTCAAATTCCTCATAGCCTAAACATGCAGCCAAATTCATCCATCCTCAATGTTTAAAACAAAAATTCATATTGCAGTCTAATTTTCCCAAACAAGGGACATTACAACATAATAAATACTTGTTTACCAGAATTCACCAATTCTCGTATGGAAAATGTGGTGCAAGTTTATTGTTATGGTCAAAGGGGTAATGTCTAATGTACTCTTTATATCATAGTTTAATATTTTTTTTATATAATTATTATTTACACTAAAAAGTAAAGAAACTAAAATTTAGACTCAAAAAAAAAAAAATGTAGTCGTCATGTTCCTTCCACATGACATTTTACAACCTAGCCTTTGCCATCACATTATCTATAGAGACTTCTTGACTTTGACACATGGGGTCTACATTATCATTTCCTGTTTTATGTTGCAATATTCGTTTTGGCTATCAAAACTATTTCAGTTTTTTTTTTCTTCATGACAGTTGTACTACCCTGACATTTTTGCATAACAAAATATTAACATTTATTTTAATTTAGAAATGAAAAACAGTCATATCATAGAAGGGGTGTGTGCAAGTGTGTGCATCATTTGTATTTTTATGCATTTTTTAATAAATTAATTTATCCAGGTCAAAAGAAAATGAGCATCATATCATTAAACTTTATATGATCAATTTTCCCATGTCTGACATGGACACACAATCAGAATGTTACGTGAAAATTATGTTCCGGCTTTAATAAGCTTTTTATGAAACAAGTTATCAAGGCTGTGGGTGTTTGAAGGAGCATTTCCACGGGCCAACTAAGCATTAGCGCTACCAAGAATCTCATATGAGATTCCCTTTCATCAAATGACCAGACTCTGGAAACACACACAAAGAGCATGTCATGAACTTCTTTGCAAAACAACTCTTACAAAAATCTGTTTCATAAGAGCATGAAATTGCCACTATTGCTGTGCTGTTCAGCAACGTTCCTCCCTGAAGACTCTAGTCTGTGTCTTGAGGATCATTCAGCTCCTCTCTACCAGTTAGATACACACTTTTTCCGCTGACTGGGAGCATGGAGCAGCCGTTTTTGCCAGTCTCTAATAATAGCTAGATGTGCACAACAGTCAGATGGTTTTGAAATACATGACAAATGCCTGGGGGCCAACACATTAACACTCATCAGACAATCAACATTCAGGAGAGGAGGTTGAGGAAGACTACTTGGAGAGAGAGAGAGAACGAGGCAGCCAAAGAAGAAAGAAGAAATCAGGGGTTGTGTGTGCGGTCATGTATTATTAGTGAAAGGGAAGGGTGCTTGACAGAGAAGTGCTTGACTATTCAAACATCGGAAAACACCTGTGCCTTACTCTTAGATGAGACAAAGAGCTCTTAAGATCTAATAATATAACAAGCTCTGATGAGGAGTCACATTTGGATAAGAGAAGTTACAGACTAACATAGCCTGCTGACTCTACAAATGACTAAGTCAAAGAATATTTCCTCCATGTTGAATGCATACTTGGGTAACCTACTGAACCAAAATAACTGGGGCAGGTTTAATAGTGTGCAGATTCCTAATGATTTAACCACATCAGCTCCCCCGTGAGTCATCAAAGAACAAAAGCTCTTATTCAAACAAATAACTGATCTAGGATCAGTTCTTTCAACAGTGACACAAAGCAGATCAATTTAACTCTCATGAGAAAATAATCACGCTTACCAGCATTGAACCAAATCTGAGTCAATGCTGGGATCTCTTGCCATTCTGGCTGGGGTTTGAAAACCACAAAAAACCAGAAGACTGCCTATTAAGACCAGACCTCCACCACATCACAGAGCTGTCAGTGGGTCAACGAATCACAGGCTTGTCAGGAAAACATACCAAAACTATTACAGATCAAGAGTTGGTCGATTGGATTCTCTTCCCCACGCAGGCCTCCCACAGCTAGAACTCCCGGTGGAGTTACAGTAAACCAACTGTCCACCTATAACAACAAACACATCATACAAACATCTCACTGCATTCCAGAAACCAAATCATTCACAAATGGACCAGACTGTTTCAATATTGAAGAATTGTTTTCATTTAACACCTTTTCTTTGCGTAATCTATGCTCTGCTCAAGATAATTTGCTTTTTCCAGTTTATGAAGTGGTTTTCAAGTTTCTCATCTGCAAAGCAGATTTCCAAAGATCCTGCATATATCTGACACATTCATTTTTAAGAAAAACTATGTATATTATGTGTGTAGAAAATTTGTTAATTGATCGGAAGCAACTGAACGAGATAATTTGTAGAAATTTGCACAATGTAGATGAGTTTAACCTTTCATTTTTGGTATAGTTGTTATTTATTTATTTATTGTTTGTTTGCTTGTATACCATTTTTAACACTATACATTGTTTTAAAGCAGCATTACATAACATAATATCTGTCTAACATTCTTTAAAATCCTCATTGAGCAGTTGAATTCTAAAGCTTCAATGAAAAACATACGTCTTAATATATTTGTCAGTAATTTGTGGTATTATTTTAGTTGACAAGAGGGTGCAGGTATTTGCTTTAAATCACACAGGACTACGTGAACAGGTAACTGCATATTCTATGAGTCACAACAATGCGAAGCGTACATGCTCTATGCCTGACAAAGATCAATATGGGGGAAAAAAATTGAAGTTTTTAGTGAATTGAGGGCTACTCTTTATTTTAAGGTGTCCTTGTTACAGTGTAACTATACATTTAAGTACTGGGTAATATTAAATAACTACATGTACTTACTATATGGTTAGGGTTTGGCTTAGGGTTACTTGCATGTAATTATGCATAATTTATTGTTATTATAATAGTAATTACATGTAACGTGTAACAAGGACACCTTAAAATAAAGCGTTACCGAATTGAGAACAAGTTATCTACAGTAGTTGGTTAGCATTCAACAAATGATAAAACTACACTAATGCATATTCGGATTCAAGCAGTAATATAAACCTGGGAAGAGGAGTCTGCATGCAAATAGATATGAGCAAAGACAAGCTTTGATGACTCATCATCTTCCAACAAGACTCCAACATCAAACACAGGCGGCAGTTCAAACTTGTCATAGTGGCGGGATCCTACGGGCAAGGGTGGGATCTACCTCAACACACCTACATAAACTTGGCAATGATATGGAGAGGCAGCCAATTTGTCTAGATTTTAAGATGTGACCAAATTTATGGATTAAACTGAGACTGAAGAACTGTCTAAAATTGACAAACACATTATCTTTTCATTATTCAGTGGTGGCCAGAACTTTGAAATACACGCAAAACTTTGGCAAAATTATTGGAAAAATTGTGGCAGTGGTTGGCAGAGGTATAGGCCTACTATGGTTTCCCTGCTATTTTCTGTTGCCGATGTCTTGTTTTCCAGTGCTTAGGATACTCTATTCCAAACAGTTAAACACACATTGATCTGTTAATATTATTTCATCATTTAAAAAAAAAAAAACTTTTAATCCAAATAATACACTTTTGCTATAGGGGAAACTTTTACAAATGAACATTTGAGACAAGAGAAAGTTCTCTTGGTTTCAGGAGTCACTCTGGCATTGAAATGCAACCTTTGTTTTACATCAACATACAAACCCAGATCCTTAACTATTAAACTACCAGCACCCATGAGAGAGAGAGGCCGTGTAATGCTAATGCACTTACAACTTAAAAATCATAATCATTTTAACATATCACTCTGTATTGGTTAAATGTTACATATTACTCTATGTTGCTGTGACTTGATACAATACTGCCATCAGCAGTACAAACACTGAGAATATCAACAGTTCCGTTTGTTTAAACTTTTAATAATCTTCTGTTTATTACACACTGCATTCAAGTTATTACATTGCTCTCAACCGATTTTCTGTACAACCAAGTTTCAGCTCTCCAGTATCATTCTGAGTTTCTCAAATAATTATTACTCATTTCTAAACCACTTTGGATTAAAAAAAAACATAAAATGCAAACTTCAAACAACACAGGAACAACTGTACCTCACTTTTCAGAAAGTGGAGAAGGAAATACCTACCAGTCACTGCACAGTTTTTGTTCAAAATAAAGACAGTGAAAAGATGTTTTTTTATTCAGCCTAATAATTAATTAATCTTAGATGTGAAATAACAAGCAAAAATAAATTGCTGAATATGTCACCCTTACCATGCCATTAACTACATTCATTTTGTATTAAACATAACAGCCATAATTTAGTTTTAAGTATGTCAAATTATACGTTATACTCAGTTAAACTTTAGTATTTAAATATATTACAAATATTTATATTATAAATTCACAAGGACAAATTATTATTAGATTCATAGTTGTTTTTCAGAAGTATATTATATATCATTATAATTGAAACCTCTAATCTGTGAGACTCAAGTGTTGTCTTCATTTGATAGTGTTGCAGGGCATCCAAATAAACAATTGTTGTCAAGCAAAGTGAACTTTAGGGAGCTTCGGAAGGAGTGAACAATAGCGACCCTGTGAATTTAAAATGCAATGTAAATCTCTTCATGATGAAGTCTTGATTAGCCTATCAGGGTTTATTTTGCAGTAATGACCTGCTGAATGTACATTATCCCTTGCTTAGTGTATTTATATGATTATGGGGTAGAAATTACGGTAACTCTAAATTTGGTACAGTAATTTTACTTTTGGGCCGATTCTCACTATTAACTAGTTGCTTATTAGCATGCATATTAGTAGCATATTGCCTGTTTTTTAGTACTTATAAAGCACATACTAATGCCTTATTCTGCTTGACCAATATTTTATATCCCTAAATCCTAGCCCATAACTCATTGGTCCCCAAAACTTAAGTGTGACTTAAGAATATACATATCAAATTCATATCAAGGTCATTTCAACTTCTCATTTTAATATCCTAAAATCACTTACAATTTGTCTATTATTGTATCGAATTAGGGTATTGTAGCTGGTACCAATGTCAGCTGGTTTATAGATTCATCCAGGCAAAGGTTCATTCGACAGTGTCATTTCCAGCACAATGCAACAGACTGTCTTGTGAATGATGTCTAAGACATGTAGGTGAAAGAGGAAGCGCATATCTGTCATTCCCCACTCAAGTCTCAAGTGGCCACTATACTTTAAAGCCCTGTCAAAACGTTCTTGCCCAAGACCCTTTTAGTTAAGCCAGGAGACAAACTGGTGAAATTTTCAGGGGTCAGGAGAAGGTAAGAGACATCTGTTTACCCATAATACTTCTTAAGCAAAAGCTTGGTATGATTGGACTTTTAACAATGTTTCACATGAACACGATTCCTTCTTTAGCAATATGTTTGCCACTCAGCCATCAAGATGGGTGGGTAGAATGAGCAGTTACTAAGTACAAGTGACTATGCAGTTAGGCATCTCTCAGTACACATCACATGTCTTGAATCTAGTTTTGTGGCATAGCTATGGAATATCAGTTTGTATACATGTTAGGTCTTTAAGTCTTCTCTTTCCTCATGTTTGTTGCTGCCTCTCTGTCTCTTTATCTGTCCTTCGCTCCCCCTCTCTCATGGCTCTGTGCCAGAGGTGACAGATTTAGAGGAGGCACAGGTTCTATTTTCTCCACCTGGACAAATGATACAGAAACTCAAGCCTGGACCACTCCGTTGCTTCAGAGGCATTTCAATGGAAAGACAGACTCATGACTTGGCCCTAGTGCTCGCTTACAGCCAGGAACCTGAAAACTGAATAGTGAGTTAAACCAAACAGTGTTTCTCAGGCAATTTTGTGTATTCTTGTAAAGGAATGTTTATAGACATTCAGATTTTATGGAACCCCAAATGATTTCTCTAGGGCAAAAAACACCTGTCATCAAAAGTAAGCGGGTATAGTAAGTGGGTTAGGTCATCTCTACCAAATGGGTAACACGCTCATGTTGCAATGTTTGCTCATTTGGATAGAGCGGTAGAGATATGAACTGAGAGCGTTCTTTGTATTTGTGTTGATTTCAGTTTGAAAAAAAAATCTAAACAATCTAAACTAACCTAAAAAGTCACTAAAAAGCCTGATATTTTTCCTGTTTTATGCCACATAGTTTACTTCTCAAGAATTGTATTTTTCTCTTTAATGAGGCTTTTTCTTCATCTAAAGGATAGTTGCATTACCACATTTTTTTTCTTTATACCCCTAAAAATATCAAAATGAATTTTAGGTATGTTAAAACACTCTTAGAAGAGGTGTATATTCAAGTAATTGTATGTGTTAATTACATTTTAATGTATTTTGGAATAAATTATTAGAACAGTGAGTGTGGCCCATGAATATCACCCTCTCTTGGCATTATTATAAGTTTTGAATGATAATTGGCTTAATATGGACATCATTCTCAAACTTTTCATTGACGTTGTGCCTTTGAAAAACCGCCAAAGGACATCACTTAATCCAAAGAAAATACCTTTACACAGCACATTTAACTTGCCTGGACTTATCTGTTTCAACATAATGACAGACATTGTCCTCCAATCAGAAATGCCTTTTTTTTAGAGAGAGAGAGAGAGAGAGAGAGAGAGAGAGAGAGAGAGGGGGAGGTAAGGAAGGGAAATGTAAGCGAAAGGTTTCTAATAAATTCTAATATATATTGAAATGACAGGAATAAAATGATGGAAAAAAAATTTAATTTCTTTTTTTAACACTGGTATGTTGTAAGCTGAAAGGGTGATTTGATGTTGTTCTCTATATTTCTTTCTCACAGGTGTGCACACCCACCTCCCCTTGCACTTTTCTTTTTTTTTTTCTTTTTTTTTTTTTATAAATTTCACTCTAATACATGTACACACCCAAAGAACTCTTTTGTCTTTTATGAATGTAGGCGGTTGCCCGCACCTTTCAGCACTGCATCGGGAGGAGTGACCTTGCGATGGGTTGTCCTGGATTCTGGGTCGAATCCTGTTGCTAAGTCTGCTGTGCAGAGCAGGTAAAAAAGTGTGCCAGAGACAGACTATGGACATTTATTGTCGAAATCAGGAAGACAGAATGCAGAGAGTGAACAATGTCATGCGGTTTCAGAACTGAACCCTGCTTGGAATCACAAAAAGAAATAGGGACTGATGATGCCAGTAAAAGAGAACTAGAACCTGACTACCTGCTAACACTCTGTCACTAAGGCAATAGAAAGGACTTTTGGCCAGAAGCTACTGTTTCAAGTCAAAAATGGCTTAATGATAGATTTGTTTTTTTTCACAAGCACACAGCTTTCACAAGACTTTAATTGATGGACTGGAGTCGTGTCTGTTACTTGTGGAGATGTTTTTATCAGCTGTTTGAACTCTCATTCTGACGGCACCCATTCACTGCAGAGGTAATGTAATGTAATGTTACATTTCTCCAGATTTGTTTCAATGAAGAAACAAACTCATCTTGAATGGCCTGAGGGTTTCATTTTTGGGTGAACTATTCCTTAAAGCGTCTGTGGGAGGAAATGCCCTTATCAGAGGTCTAAGTAATCCTGGAAATGAGGATGTGGGTTTATGCCTGCTGATCAAAGCCAGCCTTCTGCAGCCTTGTTTTGGCCTGCCAGATCATTAGATGCTCAGAACATCTACATTAAGTGCCCTGGACAGCAGTCATGGATTAACTGGAAGACACAGTTAAGGATGCACCATGACTGAAGCTGGCATGAAGCAGAAATTGCAATCATATTTTCTTTCATTCTGTGACATTTCTGAGTGAAACTGCTTCTCAAATGTGAAAACAGTAGGGTGGAACTTGATTTTGTTTATTGGGAATCGACTGGGTTGCTTGCTAACTGCTGCGATATCATGTGAGTGACAGTTTGCTGGAGGTGAGAGATTATTGTCCAGCCCTGGTGCCAGTCCACATGTCAGTGAAGAAGAGATGTTGTTACAAAGGGGAGGGGAAGTTAATGTTTTTAATTATAGATTAAAAGGGCACATGAAAATGAAAAAATAAATAAATAAATGTTTACGGCTAAATCATTTAGAATAAACACTGTTAAATCCATAAAAATTAAGAATTGCTCATTTTGATTCCAAGACGATAATTATTTATTATTTATAATTATATTTTGTCTAAAATTCAATAAAAAATGAAACACTAAAGACTAAAATTATTTCTTTTAAATGCCACATATGAATTTAGGCATCACAACATTATAACGAACAGTATAAAAAATTGATTTTATTACATTATTTTATTCCCTCTTCAGCATCTTTTTCACACTCTATACAGTCACGAGTATCAGTAGTCTATAGCTTGACCCAGACAGCTGCCTGGTGCTGGTCTAGACAGTGATGGAGACAAGCGTCACAGCTCCCTGCGCACAGGCCTGCAGACAAACTCTGCATCTCAACATCTCAGGGCCACAGACCTGTAGAACACCACCCTCTGTTGGGTCTGCATGTGAACTACAGTTAACCTGCCAAATACTAGGATTCTGATACAAGGGTGTTAAATTAGGTATCTAAGTCACACAAGACTCTTGCAAAAGCCCTTAAGTAGAAGCACTTCAAACAACCCATTTATAATAGATTGAACTGCATTAACTCTGAAATATGCACCATCATGACTATGCAAAATGTCTGGCCTACTTGGAAGGCCTGCACTGTTCACAAAACAACAGCATTGCACCATTTTATGGTCCATTTGAGTTAGGAAATAAACTGTTGTACCAATAAACGTGCCTTTACACTTGCCAGGTATTTCTAAACATCACGCCCTTAATGTTTTAGACATTAAGTCTTTGTTGCACTTTTGCCCAAAAAGCCAGCTGCACTAAACCCCAGTAAGATATGAGTGCAAGATAAAAACGTTGTACAAAATCAAAACGTATAACTGACTGTGTGCAACACATTTTCAGGCCAGAATAATGTAGTATTAATAAAAACTGGTCTAGATTACAAATAATGGAACAGTTTGTAGAGTTTCTGACTTACATTAACATTTCTTAACTTACTTAATACTTATTTACTATCTGGTCTTCACAGTTATAATGGATCAAAAAATGAGATAATATAGAGGCTGAGGTCTCAGATGATGGTTAAATGTCAGAAAGGTTTGCTGTCTTTGGGCAGGATGTGGTGAGAGGATCAATAAATCATTAAAATAAATTATCATCCCAATATATATACTACATATATATCTTGCCCAAACACTGAAGCCTACCATTTTAAAATACATCTCAGACGTCTCTTGTAAGGTCAATTTAGTCAACGATGTTCAAAATCCATTCATATAAATATTTATAAAAATATTTACAAATCTTTGTATTTTTCTAGTTTGCCTTTTTCATTTGCCTAATTCTAAATTCTAATTTTTAATAAGTTTATTTACATATACATGCCATTAAAAAGTTTTTTTTTTAAATGTTTCTGAAAGAAGCAGTTTTGCTGCTTAATATTTTTGTGGAAAATGTCACATTTTTTCAGTATTCTTTGAATAGAAAGTTCAATAGAACATAATATATGTGACCCTTGACCACAAAACCAGTCATAAGGGTCAATTTTTTGAAATTGAGATTTATACATCATCTGAAAGCTGAATGTATGGTTTGTTAGGATATAACAATATTTATGTATGAGACACAGATCTGGAATCTGAGGGTGCAAAAAAATCCAAATATTGAGAAAATTGCCTTTAAAGCAGTCCAAATGAAGTTCTTAGCAATGCACATTACCAATCAAAAAATAAGTTTTGATATATTTACAGTAGGAAATTTATAAAATATCTTCATGGAACATGATCTTTACTTAATATCCTAATGATTTCTGGCATAAAAGAAAAATCGATAATTTTGATCCACACAATGTATTGTTGGCTATTGCTACAAATATACCTGTGCTACTTATGACTGGTTTTGTGGTCCAGGGTCACATATATGAATTAGAAACAATTTGTAACAAAATGTCGCTTTTGATCAATTGAAAAATTAAGGGGAAAAAAATAAATGTTTTTCTTTCTAAAAAAATCTTACTGAACTCAAATTTTACTGACCTCAAATTTCTGAAGAGTAGCATATATATTAATCAGTATTACAATTCGAGTGAGCTATACAAAATTATTTTAAGATTTTCTTCTTCCTTTTATTTTTTGACAGCAGCACTGGAAATACGTATATTAAAGCTGATGATTCGTATTATCCCAGACTGATTTTTAAATACAGACATTTGAGTTCTGTATGTAAAAGCAAGGAAAAACAGGAGCTGTGCGAGTCTATCAAGAGAACAGTACCAATGCTCAATTCATAGACGAAGCTTTCCTGAAGACTAAGCCTACACTGCCACCTAGTGGACACATTTGTGTAATGACACGTTGCACAAACGAATGCTCATTTTCAGTTCAATTCCAATAATTCTTTAATGTGCCTTAAGTCAACACAAGAACACAATTCCTTCCTGTCACATTGTTTTAATTCAGATTAACATTGCAATGCAGTATTTAATAGATAAACAGTAATCAAATTCAAAATTGTGCTTAGAGACTAAAACAAATTGGCTTCAACTGGCAAAAATAAATGAATGATATAAACTTGCAAATATGACTGCTCAGCAAGGATTTGTTCAACTTAACTATAAATTAATATCAAATACTGAGAGGTCATTAAAAACAACAAAAGTACTTAAAACATAGCCTGAGCTCAGTAGATTATAAACTTTTTTTTCCTGAAAGGAAGCACATATACAAGGAACTAACAGCCTTATTCTTCAGCATCAGCAAACTGGTCATCCACTACAGCATAAATAAAGCGGACCCATTTCACAGGTTTAATGTGGTGAATTGCTGGGCTGTAGTGTTCCTGGCTTGAGCTTGGGCCATTCTGGACGTTACAATGTAACCCCTCCCTTACTTCAGTACTCAAATCATCTCCAGGATCTGTGGTAAAAATACAGTGATTAATGTTGAGCCACATTAACTGCTGATTACAAAGTTATTTTTATGGAATAGAGATTCAATAAAACTTTATTTGGAAATGAAACTACCATAAGGAGGCTGTTTCTGCTTTTCAATGCGTTGTGAAATCTCCTCTAACTCCTTTTCCCAGTCCTCTTCCTGACTAGGGGGCTGTGGCTTGATGTTGTCTTTACCCATCTTAGGGAATCTTCTATATACTTTTTTTGGTCTCCACTTGTATGGGCGCATTTCTTCTTTTTGACCCCTTTAAAGTTAAGGTCTTCAAAGGAAACTGAGATATGTTCTTCCTCCAGATGCTAGGCCTATGTTAAATATAGTGAAATGTTAAAAATGTGTAAGCAACACATGAGCATTCTATTCTGGTAGCGTTGGATTCATTATTGGGCTTTTTCACAAAAGTAACCCTTTTTTTT
>JAFVLL020033477.1:0-14663 GCA_021397915.2 Tor tambroides | reverse complement strand
ACACACCTGGCCATGGAACAGCTGAGAAGCCAATTGTCCCATTACTTTTGGTCCCTTAACAATTGGGAGGCACATATGCAAACTGTTGTAATTCCCACACCGTTCACCTGATACCCTCAAATTAAAGCTGACAGTCTGCAGTTAAAGCACATCTTGTTCGTTTCATTTGAAATCCATTGTGGTGGTGTATAGAGCCAAAAATGTTAGAATTGTGTCGATGTCCCAATATTTATGGACCTGACTGTATCACAGCTATGCCTTTATAAAAACAGCCTGGCTTCCCAAATGTTCCCGCTGCAGGTCTTATTAACTCTGCTGCAGAAATGACACTGCCTTATGGAGTGTGGTCTGTCTATCTATCTATCAGTCGATCTATCCAATCTCACCCCTAATAATTTTAAGGGGCCAGATTGTAAAATTCTACAGGGAAAGTGGGACTGGTTCCTTTTTTTAAATTGCATCTCCTTCATTGCAGGCTTTTGTGGCTGTACAGCTTTCTGGGTCCAACAACTGAAGCGCACAAACAAGGGCAGAGTCCAAAAATAACACTTGCCAATTGCTAAATGGGAATAAACATTTTGCAAGTCAATAAAATGGAGCTTTTCTCCTTTATTAACTTTATTAGGAAATGCTACAATGCAAGAGTAAAGCTGCAAAATATTAATTCCGTTTTCCTACTCCATATAGCATTGTGGATAAAATAAAATAAAATAAAATAAAATACAATACATGGCTACTAACGAAAAAAGATAATTTTTACAGCCAGACATGTAGTTATGGCATCTACCAACAGAACTATACTATTCAAACTGACCTCAATACCTCAGTAGCTAGTCAGAAAATATGAAAAATTAATTTTCATTCCATTCTTCCTTCAAAAAGAGAGCTTTTAAACAGAAGGAAATCACATTGGGCAGGTTTCCATGCACTTGCATGGATATCAATGTGTGCAGAGCAGGCTGACTGGAGGCTGATCAGATAGCAAAAACTTCCTATGCCAGCTTAAACAGAGCAGCGATGCAGAGTGACAAAAAGAAAGGGAGAGCTAAAGACTAGTGAACAATTGCTAGTAGCCTTTACATGAGCGAAACTGACTGCATCCTCCCTGTCTGTTAGGCCACATCCAAATGAGATAAAGACATTCCATTAGTGCGGGTCATGACATATCGATCACTGGCCAGCAAACAGGTGCATTTATTCCTCACCCTCATACTCACAGATGAAACTTCACAGCTTAAGTACCATATCCTTCAACACACATTGCAGACCGTTTTACACCAGACTGAGAACATCTTGAGCAATAAAAGCGATGTAATGTCATTAGGAGACAGCATGACTACGAATTCATATTGCTATTTTTAGAACACACAATAATTTGTTCCCAAAGAGTTGAAGTGAAAAAGACTTTGTCAGAGGAAAGAAAAAACTCAAAAAGTGCAAAAGTGAGTGATACAATTTGCTGAAAAAGCACCTTTCTTTATGGACAGCTATTCAGATGTGGCTTGCAAAAATCATCACATTCAAATCATCAAAATTTCACATTTTTACAGTTATTTATAATTGACTACAAAAGTTTTTTTTTTTTTTTCATGGGACCTAAAAGGTTTTAGATACATACTCTTTACTTCACGTAAATTAAGATGCCCATTAGAGACAACAAAGAGGTGGCCATGGGCCCTGTCAAAGAAAAAGTCATGTGACCCATCAAAACAGAGGGAGGCAGCCACAGAGCAGGGAACTGCTGTATCAAATGAAGTCTGAGACATCATTATACAGTACGCCATATGATAAACAGTGGCCTTACCTTGGCAGAAACTGTCAAATTAAATGCAACTCAGCAAATCTGAAAAGGTCGACTATAGTATAAATTCAGTTACAGTATATTGAACAGCATTTTTTTCCCGAAGGCTAAATCTGTAGGCTATGCAGCACAACAATAACAGAAAATGGCATTACTGTATACAGTATCATTTACTGTACTGACTCAGAATTTGCACAAAATCTCATGGCAAGTTCACGGATCTTGATCTTGAACATACTGGATAGATATTACAAGGATGATAAAACATAAAAAGTTTGAAAAAAGCCCATTTTTGCATGTTTTGAAAAACGTACTTCTGAAAATAGGACAAAGCATTAACAAACCTGTTAATTAAAGACTTTTTGCAAGCAATACCTGAATGTCTGTTAGCAGAAAAAGATGCTGTATGGATATAGACTGTATACAACCCTACTGTACGGCTATTTTACAAACATAATCAGTTTGTGAAAAGAGAACTAAAGTGATTTAAAAAGGCAGTTCAGAAATTCCATTATATGCACAACATTTAGTGAACTTCAGAATCTGGATCTCTCACCAATCCAGTCAGCGGTTTTCCACCCACCTTATACAGTTGTAGTGTTTGAATGTGCTGGCGGCCTTCTGGCATTCTAAACACAGCTGGATGGCGCCTGGATAGTCCTCCTCCTGTAAAATTAAACGCCCCATTTTACCTGAATATCTGTGGACATTTTCACAGGACTCAACTAGAACAAGTGAGCTAACAGTTTAATGAATGATGTTAGATTTCTATCATTACCCTCACAATGACAGAACAAATTCATATTAAATTTACATTTGGAAGACATAAAGAGACCAAACACCACAATTAGTGGGTGTGAGAGACAATCTCAGTCCAAAGCATTTTCATCCAGCTAATAATTGTTCAGTTGTTTGCAGGTTCTCTTTTAGTTATCTTTTAAATATGGGGTGTATTTGTGTAGATTTCTGTGCCAACGTACCTCCAGCATTTCACTCAGTCGAACATCAGTTCTTTGCTGTAAAAGAAGCAAAGAGAAGAAGGACAGAGTGTCTGTGATACTAGGCAGAAGGAAATTAACATGCACAGAGGACTGAAACTCTCTGTTTAGCCATTAACAATGTAGATGAAGTGATTACCAGAGTCTTTATGGTCCTCAAAGACTTCAACAATCCTGTCAACAGCTGTCGTCGTCTCTGATTGGCTAACAGCCCCAGACTGGCTTCAGTGAAGCCTTCTTTAGCAGAACGAAGCTGCCTAAAAGCAGAATTACAGGATTTGTGCCTATTCCACCGCTTATCAAAATTAAAAATGAATTTACTCATTTCCTTATGTTGTTCTAAACCTGTTTGACTTTTTCTTTCAATGAATACAAAAACAAAAAAAATATTTTTCAAAGAATTACAATGTGCAGGGATTGAAGCATCAAAAGGACAAACAACATTAGTATATTTAAAGTAGTCCACACAACTTGTGTGCTGTATTCTAGTTCTTCTGAAGTCATATGATAGCTTTTTGGGAGAAAAATTAATGAAAAATCATGCATCCACACACTGTGACCATGCATAAGTCCTCTGGCATATTCTTGAGAGTTCATGAGGAAAGTGAAGAAATTAATAAAGGATTTAAATGATTCTTTCATAGAACTGGTCTGAAAAATCTGTTAGCTCGCTGATAAAACTGCTCACTGGAATGAATAATGTAAATCACTTGTATTTTCTGTTTCTCACACAAAGCTAACATGTGACTTCAGAATCCTTGGAATAGTTCAGGCCTTTTTGATACTTATGCACTTTTGTTTTCTTTTTGAAACAAGAAAACTTCTGTCCACATTTAAGTCAATTTTCTCTTTTTTTTGTCCCACTGAGGAAAACAAGTCAGTTTGGAACAACATATGGATGAAAGATGAAAACACAGGTTTTATTTATTAGCTGTACTATTCTTTTAAACCAGATTTTCAAAATTTGACAGCGATAAAAGCTCTCTGACCTTCGTGCATTAGTGCAGATGACTGCAGCCAGCTGCAAGTTGGTCTGCAGAGATGTCACTCTCTCGAGCTCCTACAACACAACAACGATTTTCGAGTTTTATGACAGAGTTCATCCAAAACATTAGGCAAGCACTACTCCGTTGTCCTTTGAAGTAGACAAGACAAATGAGACAATGGTTGTGACCTTCCTTCCATATAGCAGGATATTACCTCTCACGGATAACTGCGATTCTAACCTCTATGCTTAATGGGTTCAGACCAGAGATGTTCTCTTCTATCAGGCAATTTTTTCAGGCCCGTTATGAACAATAAAGCAAGAGAGATGATAATGGTGACAAGGTTTTTAGTATAGGAATGAGAAAAGCAGCATAATGAGAAAGAACATGTTCCCTTAGCCGACACCGACATGTCCACGAACTAATAGACAGCTGAAGTTCGGGGCTTTTTGCAAGGTTTTTCTCATGCAAGGCCCCCCCTTCACAGCATTCTCGGTTTTGAAAAGCACAGCTGTCACAGCCTGAGGTGAGCTCACACTGAGTGACCCAGTCTTTCGACGCACATTAGGTCTGGCCAACACAGAGACATTCTCCCAGTGTCACATTAAAGATAATTATTTGGGCAAAGAATACGAGGTGGAAAAAATTGATTCCACAGAGAGGGGCAGAAGAAACAGAGGCTCCTTATGCGAAGCGTCACAAGGATAACCGTTCATTCTTCAGAAGGCTATCAGTAGCAAATACCCAGAAGAATGCTGGAAGGCTTCTGGGAGATGAACAGACCGTATTGAGCTTTAAGTTGGGTGCCTGGAGAACCTCCTGCGGACTCTAAAGTACCGTCTAATAGATGACAGCACAAACAGGAATAAAACAAAAAGAGTAGTGTTTGATTTGTTCTGCCATTCAGTCTACTGACAAACACATGGAAGGCGTGAGGTTAACAGGGTGTCTTTGCTGAGGAAACACAGGCTGGTCATTTAGCCAGGCATCTGCAGAATAAATCTGTGCGATTTATTCAGCGGAATCTCTGTCTCTGTGAGACGGAGAGCTTTTGAAGTGCCCTTGGAGTTGCCCTCGCTAGAGCAGGAAGCTGAACCCAGCCATAGCCCCGCTGAGTCATAGGATCCTTAAGGGATCCAGTGGGCTTCGGAGCTCAAGCAAGAGTGACTCACTATCTCCACATACACACTGTAGCCAAAAACATGGTTGTCACTCCTGTTTTAAGAGCTAAATCCCATTCTGTACACAAAAATGTGTTTAGTCAAAACACATTCTATAATTAAATTCACTCACAAATAAAATTAAATATAACCAAGACCAGAAGCGTGTTTAGGCCCCACGCAATTGTCCAGGGGGGCCCCCATTGATTTCTACCGACGGGGCCCCCCCAGGGACCGCTTACTTAGGGCCCCCAAAATGCCCCTGACCAAGACTGCCAGTGTCGATCACTGCAATTTCGGAAGTAATTCATGCACTGCAAAAGACCATCTTAACTCTTTCCCAACCAGCGGTTTTTCAAAAAAGTTGCCGTCGGCACCGATAGCCTCGTGGTTAGTGTGCCAATATATAGCACATCTTGCGTGCGCGGCAACCCGAGCAACCTGCTCCCTTCTCTCTACCCAATACTTTCCTGTCATCTCTCTACTGTCCTGTCCAAATAAAGGCATAAAAAGTATATAAATATATCATAAATATATCTTTACAAAAAAATAAATAAAAAGTTGCCAGCCACTGCTGCCAGCCCAATTTTTGATCATTTTCACAAAAGTTTAATGGCATGTTTAATGAATATCTGAACATGCAATATATATATATATATATATATATATATATATATATATATATATATATATATATATATATAAATTATTCTAGCTTCATGCAATATTTTATTATCAAAACTTGAATGTGGGTAAGATTCATTAAAAAAAAAAAAAAAAAAAAGTAAAAGAAAATCAGGTTTTTGTAAAAGACTACAGAATGATATTCAAAAGACAGACAGAACTGATTGCTTCCATCAACACCTCCAAAGCTTGCACAGTTCTATACCACTTCCTGGACGATCATTTTATTCAGTAACATTAGGAAGTTTTGATTTATAATGCTTTATAATTGTGTTATTTTACATATGCATCTACTTACATATGCAATCGCTTGTTTTTGCCTCTTTACTGTGTTTTGATTCAGATGTTCAATATTATTTCAGAAGATGCGTAATAGCGCCTCCTACCATACACCAGTGAAAACACAAATTCCACCAATGCCGGGAAAGCGTTGCCTCATAAATGATGGAAAGTTCCGTCAATGGCAGGGAAAGAGTTAATCAGTATTTTGTTTTCCCAGAATTAGACAAGCAATTTTAACTGAATTTATCTTTTTTTTTTCATTTACCGTTGATCGGCAAAATTGATTTTAAGTCACACGATTCCTGAGAATGAAAGATTTCTCCATGCAGATTTCACAATGGGTTTAAAGTTGGTCACACTAATTCACTATATTGACCAACAGAAATCTGCTTGGTTTGAAAGAGTCTTCAGCATGAGCTGTGCTTCATACATCGCTTCACTATTAATGAACACTGGACCTTCTTGAAATTTCACTAATGAGACCATACTTTCAGAAAGGGTAGCATCATGTTTTTGGCAGGAATAAAAACGAGGCTGTGAGAAAAGTTCAGTGTGTTCACTGGATTTTACTGTTCTTTAACAACATGCCTGTTTTCACCTGACTAAACATCTTCCCAAACATTCAATAAACAAACTTGACCAAAAAAAAAAAGTTTTAAAAATTATATATGATCTAGGACATAGAACACGACGTTCTAAAGACTGTAAAGGGCTTTTCACAAACAAGGATCTCTATAATAACTGTAACTTTATATTTTTAATAACTGTTCTAATTGTATGAGAATAGAGAGGTCCACACCACAGCTATAACGTTAACAGACAGAGGAACAATTTTGTTGGAATCACTTATAGAATCTTTTTTTTTTTCAGGTGATAAATGACAAAAACCATTCAACGCCAATCAGAATTTACCTGACTTTAAAGAGCTCAAACATTTAAAGTGACAATGTAACTGCAAAACATACTTACAAGAGAATGTTGGCATCTCTAATATAGCTATCATGGTGGTTATCTTACCATTCCTGGTGTGAATGAGCCTCAAGTCTATCCTTCCTTATTTTCAGCCACGTAAAATGAAATAAGGCATCTATCCTGACTAAATTCTGTAGATGTTTTTGATCACAAGAATCCGTATCCTAGTGACCACCTTCTAAGAAACGCATCTAATTGCGCACTAATGTACCTTAACTAGAATAGGCACTGTTAGCTTACCAACACACTCATGTCAAACTTTATTGAAATTATTGTAAACAGAGTTACAGCCTATGTAGAGGTTTCATTTCAGTCAGGACAATGCCTTAGAAGGTGACATTAGCTGTCTATGTATGCTGTACACAGCAAAGTTTTGGAAAAGAGCCCAAGTGATGTGATGTACCACTCATTGACTATTTCTGCGACAGGCACAAGAAAACGTATCACAAGATATCTAAAAGCATGGGCGGCATATAATACAGCTCAAAAGCATGGCTGAAATTCCATCTTATTTCTGAAAGGCCTGGGACAAATGCAGGCTGCTGAGGTGTAAAATGGCTTGTGGCAAAGTACCAGCAGACTTAAAAGCTCTTCAAATAGAGGAACCCAAATAACCATATTTCTCTCTACATACTTTTGGCGTACACTTCTTAAGAGTTAACGTCCGTTGATTAAGACAGCAAGGGTCTAAAAATAGCGCTTTCTATTCACATGTGCTTTGGTGACCTATTGACTCGTAGTTTTTGACTATGTATGACTGGGTTTTCCTGAAGCGTTCTCTTGTTAAGGTTACAAGGCCGGTCTAAAATTAGAACTTCAAAACATCAACTTCAGCTATAAATAGGTAAAAGGAATTATTTCAGTGATTTCAGTGAATGTATTTTATTCAATGTGCATTCTCAATGTTGTATAAAAGCATCTGAGAAGGCATGAAATATGGTATTTGTCCTACACAATGACTAATGCAAGAAGAATATCTAATGCTTTTTGTTTTGGCTTACAATGACTCGAGCAATTTGCTGTGACATGACTGTAGCAGTAATCTTTAAATGTTTTCTGTTCCGCTGTCCATTACAAAGACTGATATTGAGGTCAGAAGATGAATATCTTCATTCCATTTTGGATGAAGATGTGTGATGGGGGAAGCATGTAGTTTCTAAGCCACTAGCGTCACCAAATGGAACTGTCTACAGTATAACTGTACATATCGCCCATTGTTTGGACAAACTAGCCAATTTGTGATGAAGAGTTTATGATAGATCAATGCATCAGCAAGGTTTATTATTTAACCATTATTTAGCAATTTTGACCTTTTTAGCATCAATATTGACTTTATGAGTGATTAGTGTATTTTCTGTAAATCTAGCGCAAATAGGTATTCATTTAATTTCAGCCTTTTTTCATCATTATTTTATCATTATCCATTAAAAAAATTCCACAATGCATCATCTTTATTGTGTAAGACAACGCCAAAATGTATTTTCTTACTTGTAGCAATTCAAATACACTATCGTTTAAATGGGGTCGGTAAGATTTTTGTTTATTAATACTTTCATTCAGCACGGAAAATGCTTTTCTCTTTAAATTTCTATTTAAAAAATCCCAATAAAACTTCATTACGGTTTCCACAAAAATAATAAGTAGCACAACTTTGTGCAACATTGATAAGAAATGTTTCTTGAATACCAAATCAGCATATTAGAATGATTTCTGAAGGATCATGTGACACTGAAGACTGGAGCAACTCAGCTTGCCATCACAGGAAAACAAATTATAATCGTATATATTAATAAAAACTATATTAAAAATAAAACTGCAATAATATTTCAGAATATTATATATTTTTTTACTGTATTATTGTTTAAAAATGCAGCCTTAGTGATCATAAGATTTATTTGTTTATTTATTTATTTGTTTGTTTTGTATTTAATTTAATTAATTTTTTTAATCTTACAAACCCCAAACTTTTGAATGGTATTGTAGAGGTACTGTGGGGCGTTCCATTGCTGTAATGCATTTCTATCTCTACCATTGTAGCCCTCAACACACACACACACATACACACACGTCATACACAGAGCGATCTGGACAGCATTTCTTTAGGGACGGCACATCAGACCAAGTTCGCCGGCTGAGTTATTGTCAAGTATGACATATACAGCTAAACTGTATAAAGTGGACAAAAAAGAAAACATATCTGTAGTTTTTAAAGCAATGCTTATGATATGACAGTTTGACAGATTGCAGAATTTTCTGCAGAATTTGATACATCACACTTGACAACTGTTGTGATTTTATGAACAAAATAGTCTTCTTTTCCACCAACTCACAGAAAGTAAAACATCCTTCATGGTAAATTATGACTTAAATCATGGAAAAGAACATTTTCTTTTTTCAGCTTTTGTCCAATAGAATTTGGGACAACAAAAGACATAGGGAGGGAACTCACTTTGACCCCTCTGATGTTAAAATTAAACAAGACATTATCAAGACAAAAACAGACTACTGCATCCATCGATGCACACGATGCATCACTAAGTCAATCAGGCTTCATCAAGAGTGAATTCAACACACAAAACAATTCCACACATCGAGTTTGAGGAGAAAATCCTAGAACGGGATCAAAGCTAAGCATTTCAGGCTGTGAATATCTTTAAGAGAAATTTCAAAGTGATCCAAAGTGATCCACTTTCAAAGGGATTCACAGTGATTTTTAAGGGTGTGAGAGAAATATGACCAGAGGGAAGAGGACACAGAGCCTTGGCTCAGTCTTCCATTTCCACTTTGATCCCAAATTGCATGGAAATACTCATTTGAGATAAAAATCACACCGTATCTTCAGCCTCATCTGCAAAACACACTGCACAAATCTTATTTTAACAAATACATATTTAGAGTGTTTAACGGTTTAATCACAAAGGTAACTAGGATGCAGTTACAGTAGTCATGAAAAAAATGTCAAGGTTATGATGAGGCACTTACAATGGAATTGAAAAAAAAATCAACTTAATTCAAAAGGAAATGAAGTTCTTTTTTTTTAAAGAAAAGGTGGAGCAAGTGAAAATATAATGTTGATTACCACAAAAACGTATCATAAATATGGTAAATCTCAAATTGTTTCCCTGACCTTGAAAAAGCAACAAGCTGGAAGTCATATGTTGATTGAATTTAACCAGAAGCCCCAATTTTTCCGGATGTGACAGACTGCTTACCTTAACATAGGAAGGCTGTTTCTCCAAAATGAGGTCTGCCACTCTTTTAGATACCTGTAAGATGAGAACACAAGCTAAAGGTTAACATCTGTTCAACATGTCCAAGCTTTGTGCATTTAACACCTCTTTTTAATCATTTGTGGCATTAGCTGAGGCTTTAAATGTAGTAAAAAGAAGAACAACTTGAGACTTTAAAATTTAATTGAAGTCTATTTTAGGCTTTTCATGTCTTCCACATCTGCAACAATGACTCTGTAACAATATAATAAATGTTTTCTTGGGGCACTCAAACATTCAGCGGGTAATAAAGGCTCCACGGAAGGTCAAGCCATAAATATAAGGCACACTGAGGCACGCTCCGATCGATATGTGCGTCACATGGTGGGGCTGTCAGGAACGAGAGGGCGGGACGGCTGTGAAGTGTTGGCGTGTCGGTGAGAGCTGAACAGATGGCAGACTCAGCTGAGCAGTGGCGTATGTTAGCAGATCTCACGGTGCGAAAAGCTGAGACCGACTGGCAGGAGAGCGCTGGGTTGTGTGTGTGTGTGTGTGTGTGTGTGAGAGTGATAAAGACAACTGAAAGAGACATTTTCAAGAGCACCTCAACTTGTTCTTTCATATACATCAGCTCTTGGCTCTAAAGGAACAGTTCCCCCAAAAATGACAGTTCTGTCATCATTTACCCACCCTCATGTCATTTTAAACCTGCATGATATTCATGAAAGTAAATATTCTGAAGAATAAGCCATACAATGAAAGTTAATGAGATCCAAAACGACATTAGACCCTGCTGACTCTGCTGATGAAAGAAAAAAACATTTTTGAAAATATTTTCTTTTGTGTTTCCAAAGATGAAAGACACTGGTCAAGAATATTAATGTTATCTAAAATAAAAGAAACCATAAAAATAGTTACTTCAGATAAAATAAATGTTATCTGAAAGATATATTATATATTAAAAGATATATTAAAAAACTTATTTTATTTCAGATAGCTGCCAAAGAAACATTTCTCATTTTCATTGTTTAACTAGATGTGCTAACATAACTAAAACTGAAATAAAATTAATAAAAACTACAGACACATTAAAAACAAAAATTATTTTAAAAAAAAATGAAAATCTAGAAAATCTAATTCAAACTGTTAATAAAAACTATAATAGTATATCAGTGATACTAAAATAACACTGATACAGGTTTAAAAAGATGATATGAATGTGAGTAAATGACACAATTGCCATTTTTGGGTGAACTATTTTTCTAACCAATTATTAAAATCACAAGCTGTAAAAATGGAAAGACACAGTGTTATTAATGCCAAGCAAACCTGCAATTTACCCACGGAATGAGTAAAGGCATTTTCTCATTGTGCAAAGATGACCAAAGGAGACCTCGACTCAGAAGGAGGGCCTGTGATTTTCACAAAGCTCACTGCTCCACCTATTGGTCATTCATTTTAAGACCCCACAGGACGGATCGACGCCACAATGAGAAAACAAGCTGTGAGGAGCCTTCCGGTGTGTGGTTTCCAAAAACTAAAAGACAGAGACTTTAAAAACAGGTGGCCAACACACTCTGTCTGACTTCGATAGTCCGAACACGGTGACAAGTGGCAAAGCTGTCTGTCAGCGAGGCACAAGACTCTCTCTGTATGCCTTCCGGCAGCCAACTGTGAGTGATTCCTGCATGGGTAATAACTCTAATTAGAAATCTATTAACCAGAGCAGTAAACAGCCTGCAATTTTCTCTACCGCTGGTTCTACAAATCCAAATTACAGCAGGAAGGACCTACTTTCAAATTCAGACTAACTTACAATTCCACCTTATCTTCCAATTACGGCAATCTTTCTTAAGTAATATTCATTTGTGTCCTTAATTAATCAAATTCATCATTAATATTGTTCATTTTAGCTAATGACTACAAGAAAAAACTTCTCCATATTCATCTAATCACCTAAAACAGCATTACATTTAATTAGGACTTGAAAGAAAAACTCCATTAGACAGTAGAGTGAACGCAAAGGCCAGCAGTAAACAAGGTATCTGTTGGACCCTGGTCAATACAGTTGTTTTCATATTACAAGTGAATCGATTGACATTCATTGCCAGATACAACAAACAATAAAAGGCTAATTTAAAAGCATGCATTTAAGAATTAATCACTTGAATGCTTTTGTGTCCTTTTGTGTTGTTAAAGGTGAAATCGGGGTATTTGTGCACAGTTAAAACACAAATTCCAGTTCATAAGTCAATCACTGATTAAATTCCGAAAGTGTACAAGTGTAAAAACTGTCACTTTCAAACACTTCTCACACAACTTCCTCCTAACAGCAACCAGCAGTGTGATTTTGGGGTGGCAGTTTAGAAACAATTTTGTTTTATAAAATATCTTGTTCAGAAAAAAAAAACATGTAAAAAAAAAATAAATAAATAAATAAAAATACCACCTTGGGGTATGTTTATTTTTTAAATAAATTATTTTTCTGCATTTATCTGAGCAAAAATGTAGTCAAAAATGTAATAGTGTGTGAAATATTACAATTTAAAACAACTGTTTTCTATTTGAACATATTTTAAAATGTAAATGGCAAAGCTGAATTTTCAGCAGCCTTTACTCCAGTCTTCAGTGTCACATGATCCTTCAGAATTTCATTCTGATTTGATGCTCAAGAAACATTTCTTCTTATCATCAATACTGAAAACAATTGTAATGCTTAATATTCTTGTGGCGACTGTGACTTTCAGAATTCTTTAATGAACCTAGCATTCAATAAAAAAATTGAAAAATCTTTGTAACATTATAAATGTCTTTACTGTCACTTTTGATCAATTTAATGCATCCTTGCTGAATAAAAGTATACATTTACATTTCATTTCTACCTTTCCTGAAAGGTATTGTAAATCAACTGATTTCCTTTACTCTTAATATTTATGAACCCTTTTTTATAAAACAGTACTTAAAAGTTAGCCAGCCCAATTCAGCAGCAAATCCTTGTGGGAAACAACTGCTGAAAATGTCATCAGCACTGAAAACTTCTTCCTGCCCACCAAAAAAGATAAAGAAACGGGCTTATTCTGAAACACACTTGCACCGCAGACAAGCAATTAGCTCAGTGATGAGTTCCTGCCAAAGAAGTGTCAGAGCTGTGTGTTAGCAGAAGAATAGGCTGCCACCTCCAATAGACCAGATGGATTTCTCTCCCACTGACCCATCAAATCCACAATAACCTACATCTGCCAACTACACATTCAGAGACTGTGCGCATCATTACTGTCAATAAGGCCACGTTCTCTGACACTGGAGGAGCTTGCATAAATCATGAATAAAATACCACACCATGTGAGCGTGCTTAGTGAGAATTAATGGCATTCAGCAGGAACTTCGCCTCACACAGCTCCTCCTCTGATGCCTGCAGCTGTCTGTCATGACCTGGGATCAGCGTTCGGGGACAGGGCCCCCTCCGGTGACCCCCGGGCCGCTGCGCTGCCAGCAAACGGTCTACCCATGGCCGGGCACAACAGATTGAGTCAGACTGAGTCACTGGGTAACCCCAAGGATCCAGAGGACCTCATCTTTCACCCTAAAGCTGATAGGACAGCTGTGCGTAAGCAAGCATCTTAAGCAAGAAACAACAAAGACAGAGGTTGACATTCCTCTTTTTCTAAGGCTGCAGCCAGCAGTGAACTGTGAATCACCCCGGATCAAGACAGAATGTACTCACGCGCTCACAAGCATGCTACACCACACACTGGGAAGTTGTAAAAACACTAATAAAACTGTGAAGTTTGCACCAGGATGAGATACAACCTCAGAAATGAGTCAGAAAACGGGATTAATAATTCCCTTGATTTTTCGGTCATGGAAAAGATTAAATACTTAGGCATAAACTATTTTTTAAAAAATACATCAATAATAATATGACATGATCTGAAATTGTTGCACTTTTTTATTATTATTTAAAATGCCTGAAAATTCCCTTAACAATTTCATCTAGCATAAAATATTTAAGACATGTACATGTACATATTTATTTTTCAATTTTTTTTTTCTGAAAGTATAAGTGCTTGGTCTAATATGCGCAAAAAAATAAATAAATAAATTTTAAAAAAAAATAATAATAATAATACCAACCTTATTATTATTATGTTCCTTCATTTCCTTTCATCTGCGTTATAAATATTAAAAACGAGAAAAGTTTTTCAAAGTTTTTCCAAAGCTCAGTAGAAAAAACATAGAAAACGTTCTTATTTTATTATTTTTTCATTGTTTAAACGTTAACAGTATTATGTACTATTAAAAAGTATTATGTATTGACTTCAGTCTGATTAATGAGTTTTGAGATAAAGATAAATTCTTTTTGAAAGAATTTGTCACATAAAATAAGGAAGACTGCCTAGTAAAGTTGTGCTTCTTCATTAGTAACAATGTCAAGATATATACTAACGATTAGCTTTTATGTAAGGAAACTAAGCTGAACGTACTCGGTTACTTTCGTAACCTCGGTTCCCTGAGATATGGGAACGAGTACTGCGTCGTAAGACGCTGTATGGGAAAAACTCTTTTTTCCT
>JAFVLL020033475.1:0-39051 GCA_021397915.2 Tor tambroides | reverse complement strand
CAAATATACAGGTATCTTTATTTACAGCAACAGATGCAGATGGTAATGGCAGGTGAGTATCAAGGGCAATGGAACAGTTCTTGGATTGATGGGGATTGTAACCTTGTTTCTTGTTTCGCAGGAGATCGTGGAATGGAGACTGGAGATAGCACACACCTCGGATGATGAGCAGTGACAAGATCCACAATGATAAGGCACCTGGAACAGACGTTGGAGCGAGGAACAGAGACACACACTGGAGGAGACACAAAGGGTGAGTATACAAGGTAAGTATTTCTGAATAGCGCTTGAAAGGCATTAGAGTGAGTCCACTTCGTAGGAACGAGACCGGACACTGAGTGAAGTGAGGTGTGTGCTTATGATGATTCCAAACAGGTGCGTGCAGTTAATACTCAGGTGACGGTGTGAGCTGTGATTGGGTGGTGGATGAGCCTGGCCGATTTGTGACAGTATATTATTGTTAATTGTTTGCTCTTAATACAGTAATGTTTAATATTAAATAATACTATTGTTAACCCATGAACCCCACTCTAAAGTATTACCCCAAAATGTATGATATATTTAGAAAGCCAGATTAACAGAGTGACACATTTAGATCAGGCATGAAAGAACATGCACATTTTTATTTATGCCCTTGTTTTAAATGCTTTCATTTGAAATAGAAGTTTCACGATTATTAGTCAAGTTAATCATGATTATTAGTAAAGTCTCTGTTGTTATAACCTTTCATTGTATAAAACTTTCGTTTTCATTATCTTAATCGCACATGAAAAACTGGTTTAATATGTTTAGAGACTGCTCCCAGTCAAATGTCAGTCCACCCACTCTTAATAAAGGCTGATGAGACTGTTAGAGTTTCAGTTCAGCATCACTGTGTTCAGCTGCTGAAGAGAGAGAGAGAATCTGCAGCAGCATCTGACCTCAGGTAGACTTAATTTCTTCATTTTATTAATATTATTACATTCATTTTCATATAAATATCTCTGAATGAAGTTGCTCTTACAAATGTGCACCATAAACAATGTAATATAGCAAAATAATTAAGAGACATATTTTATGTTTATGTGTGCAGGAGTTTGTCACAATGAGGTTTCTGATCTCACTATGTGCGTCGCTGCTGCTGTTGTTGATTAATGGTGAGCGTTTTATAATCTGTCATTTGCAGCAGAATTGATCTGCAGGTAACTGAACCAATGCACAATATTAAATCATTATTCTTATGCATTTAACAGGTGAAATGATCCATGGACAAACATGTTTATAATATTTTGTCACTTTATCTAATGCTTCAATCTTTCCATCATGTGTTTTTTATTAAAAAGGAATAATTCAGTGACAAAGCCTGTTTTTCTTCTAAATTAAAGCCTCTCAGACGTCAGGTTGATATACATAAAGGGTGCACAGCAGATCAAATTAAAGCTAAAATTCCTGTATGAACAGTTAGTATGGACTTTTCATCATAGTAAGAGATAATATAAAGTATTAGTTGAGTTTCATATAGTGCAGGTCATCATTCTAGCAAAATTAACTCATTTTATTTTATATATAATATATAGAAGTTTTGTATTTTATTTCTCAATCAATAGTTGCTCTTATTCATTCTTATTCATATTTTACTATTACAATTGGAACTTTATTATTATTATGTTTTTTGTTTTGTTTTGTTTTTTGTAATTTACTTCAAACAGTTGTTTATATGTTATTGCTACGATATATTTTACATATTTGAAATAGTGGTAGAAACTGATTTCCATTGAAAAAATGATCAAAGTGAAGGTGCTTTTGAAATACAGACTCAGATGTAAGATGACATTAATGACCTTAACAGAAATGTCCTGATGTCAAACAAGAAGGAGCAAACTTGTAGACTGGAACTATCTGGCATACAATCACAAAAGATGATAACAATGAACATGTAAAATGGGTGGAGTTACAGGTGGTGTGATCCCTGATTAACACAAGTATAGATCTCTGCAGGAAAGTAATGGGAGTTACCAGATCGGGGCATTTTTAGACCATGTTACCTGATTGGCTGATGTTATAGTGACAGTAGGTTTAGGGGTGGGGTTAAGTCAGGGCGATCATTTTGATTGCATGATTCAGAAACACCCAGCAGTTTGAAAACACCCAAAAAATCAGAAACGCCCACTTTTGCTCTGCAGAGACCTCAATCTCGATTAACAGGAGAACAGTAGCCTCATCTTCCCCTGGTGGACAGAGGAGGAACAGCAGGATCTGAAAACCAAAAATAGAAAGATAATAGTAGGCATAGTGGTTAGAATGAAATTTTATATCAAATTACTTTTTTTCCCAGCAAAAATGGGTGTGCAGCAATACTTTCAAAGATAAATATTTCAAAAGGATTTTTTATATTCAGTTTATGGTATTAATAAGCATTTACATTTTAGGCTTTATGCAGATGACTTTATTCAAAGCTGATTTAGTGCTTTTAAAAACCTTGTGAGAATTATCGAATTATTTTTTCAAGCATTATCTAGAGAGGTGTGTGATAAATGCACTCCTTGTCATAACAATGGCTTTTGAGTTTAAAAGACATTTTACATTTTAGAGGTCTTTATGTCATACCAACAATGTTTCTATAAATATGCAACTTTCTGCAATAAATCTTTTTTTCTGCACTGGAGAGAACAAATGCAGGTGTGCTTCCTAGAAAATGCTCACTAATGATCTAGGTGGTAATTAGTGAGAGAGGAGTGTAAATGATACGTTTGTTGTAAGTGTAGTCAGTTTATCCAGCTTATCCTCAATCCACACTTTCTCTGTCATACACACACAGATGTTTACCTGTAATGTAGTGTTAGTGTGTTTGCCATCTGTATTCTGAATAATAATCAGACAAAGTATCAGACAATTTTTTTTTTTTTTTTTTTTTGGCATCAGGTTCTACAACTTCCAGCTCTGATCCATGCTATAATTATACCATTCTTGATGAATACTGGAGAGACATACAAGCAAACTATTACCACTCTTCATGCAATGACACTCTTGTTGAATGGAGAGGATGGTATCGGCTGTATCTGAGAGGACTCAGTGCTCAGATGTCTGAGTGGTGTTTGAGTACTACACGTTGTGGTGGTGAAACTGGACTGTCTCTCAATGGTTCTCATCCAAGACTTGCGGATGGAGTGGTGACCCGTGGAGTGGTGGGAACTAATGCTGGGAGCGGGATGTGGTCGTCTTCCTCTTGTGGCAGCTACAAGTCCAACTCCATTCGAGTCAAAGCCTGTCCTGGAGATTATTACGTCTATGAACTTGTCAAACCCAACACATCAATTCCCAGGCCTATGTACTGTGCAGGTAATTTTCAATTCAATATTTCAAATTCAATATGAAGAATAAATGCTCTATGTATTAGGTCCTTTTACATCTTTAAACAGTCAGAATCAGTGCTGTGCAGTCAATTTATAACCCACCATTACTATAGTATTCCCTCATAATCTCACAACTCTAAACCTCAAATCTCATATCACATCCAAAAGTCTTTTGTATTCAATATAAATGAAGGAAATAATCAAAAAGTTAAAATTAAAGTATCAGTTAGGGTTAGTGCAGGTGTAGGGAGGGCTTTATTGTCTCAATAAGGTGGCATCCATTTAATAATTTGAATTAAAATTATAATTTACACTTAATACATTATTATTGCGTACTTTTTATTATATACTACAATACTGAGAGTGGGGGAATTACGACGTCAGTCTGTAGGCCAATCGGCTGTTAGCATTGCACTGGTTCCCTCCACAAAAGCCAACAGGATTTTTCCATAGGCTTTTGGATTATCGCAAAAAATAAGCTCTGTGTTCAATCATAGTTCATAAAACTTACACGTTTTGTCCATCAACATAATCCTCACAAAATAATATAACTTTTGTGAATTCTGATGCCTAAATAGAAGCGCCAGAACTTAAAAGCTAAACTTAGGCTATAAACGAACTACAGCACCACGGTCGCTCGCCTTCAACGTCACCAACACCACGATACCAACAACTGTTTCAAATTTGTTTTTAATGTGTTCAGTGAAAAGGATTTAGTCTGTATATGAATTTTAATCCACGCTACATGAACCTTTTCATATAAACTGGAATACATACAAAATTAGAGCCAAACTAAAACTGAAATGAGACATTAGTAATAAATAGTATAGTGAATAAATGAAATAACCATAACTAAAAGACATATGAAAGCACGTATTTCTGTACATTTCGAAATAGGGTGCATTAAAAGTCAATAAATCCTTTATTAATATGAATATTTTAATTAAAAACGTGTCTCCACATTCAATAAAATTCTAGTTCATTTAATCTATTAAATAACAGCAGAGTGAGCGAGTTTTTGGATATGGTAAGATTAAACTTATTTTAGTGAATAAAGTACCACATTTCAGCTATCGTTTTGTTAGGGTGGGTACACAAAATTTTATTTCATCCTTGCTTCTAGAAAATTCAGCTTCATGTGGCCATAAACATTTCATTTTAACGTGGCTTTAAGCCCTATCGTTAAAGTTTCACTTTCACCACGACTAAGCTGGTAAATGTGGTGTTTACATGTAATAATCATATGAGTTTACCTTATGGTGCGAACCCAGAGTCTCCACATCAGTAGGAAAGCGATAAAGCGAGCATCCTCCATTCGAAGACTTGTGTTGAATTTAGGGGCAAAGCAAAAACAAAAACAAAAAAACATTGTCGAACAACAATATAAAAAGCGGGAAACTATTAATTGGTTATTCTACAATTAATTGCACAATAAATTATACACTACGATTGGAAAATACTGTAAATTGATTAACTGTTCGGCGCGATGATGTTTAATGTCTCCGACAGCGCCTGTAGTCCCATTTAGCAACTTGTTAGCAACCGTCTTTTTTCAGAAACGTATCAGTTTAAAAAAATCACGAGTGGGGTGTAGCTGGTGCGTTTTATGTCATAGAATAAAACGTGAAAGTATCTTGAGGTTTTGTGAACCATGGACCTTATTTTAACCGAACTCCCATTCAAAAAACCTATTGACTCTGGGACGATGGAACCGGAAGTGCTAAAATGCTAACTCACTTCCAGGTTTTTGCCTACAAAGTGACATCATAGTTCCACCACTCTATTTGCAATAAGTAGTATAAATAGCAGAAAATCTTGCTATTTTAACATTGTGTAAATAACATATCATTAAAAAAAAATTGTCTGTTTTAACATAGGGTAAATAGAATCCATTGCTATTTACACTTAGCTGCTGCCATTATATATATAATGTGACGAGTCGGCTGCCTCCCCCCTTTCATATCATCACCACCTCGTCCCTTATTCGCCGCCCTTCACCAGGCTTCCGACGGGAGTGGGCGTGTGAGAGGAGAGGCGCGGAAACTAGCCCGGTCTGGCGGCGTGTGATGAGGCGCACCTGGTCCGAATAGGGCCTCATCACCGCCGCCGTTAAATGCCGAGAGCGCCTCTCCTCGAGAGACCGGTCTCTTCCCCGTGCATGCACGCTGGTGTCCTCGTGGGTCCAGGAAGGGCACGTAGAGGGAATCCTGCCGCCGCTCAGAGACGGCGAGCTGCCGCAGACCCGGCGGTCCGGATGAGTACCGCACCCGCGAGACGGCTGACGGGCCAGGATGCCGGGCCGTATAACCCCTGGAAGCGCCGCGGGCCAAAGGAGGATGAAGCTGCTGAACGAAGCCGCCGCCCCCGCCCCCGGACACGCAAGAGGGGAGTGCGTGCGGTCGCCGGACTCTGCCCCTTACCTGGACACTTCCTTTCTGAACACTGCCCCTCCTTCACGAAACCCGGAGCACGACGAGGACACCAGATCCCCCATTATTTTGGACACTTATTTTGATATTTCTGTTGAAGAAAAGCCTCTCCGAGGCCTGATGCCATACCCACTGTGTCTGTCATTTTGCTCCTCCCGCCACACTGGTGGAGAATGCGGGCAAGGCGGAGCGTAGACAGCGCAGTTGGCAACATCTGACGACATCATCCCCTCTCGCTCGCAGAAGTTCGTGGAAACCCGCACTGGGACGGAGGGACGACGGAGACGGCCTCCCAGCCACCAAAGGGGTAAGTGATGTTTCTTGTATGGTCATTTACCCTGTGGTTGGTTGAGGCTGTCGACTGATACCCGGTTTTCTCCCGGCCCGGTGCGGTGCGAGAGGGAGCTGCTCCGGTGAATCTCTGCCCCGCCACTCCGACCTGGGCTGGAGCCTGGTTGAGGAAGATAGCACTCTGCGTGGGCGGCGACCTGACACGGGATGTCGCTGGGGGAGGGGAATGACGGTCGGCCAGTTCCTCCTTTCATATCATCACCACTCCCGTCCCTTATTCGCCCGCCCTTCTCACTCAGGCTCCCACGGAGTGGGCGTGTGAGAGGAGAGGCGTGAAACCAGCCCGGTCTGGCGGCGCAGATGAGGCGCACCTGGTCCGGTTAGGGCCTCACTACCGCCGCGTTAAATGCCGAGAGCGCTCTCGAGAGACCGGGCTTTTCCCCGCATGCAGTTGGTGTCCCGTGGGTCCAGGAAGTGGCTGTAGAGGGAATCCCTGCCACAGCCGCCAGAGACGCGAGCTGGGGCGGACCAGGCCCTGGAGGAATACTACACCCACGAGACGGCTGACGGGCCAGGATGCCGGGCCGACATTTCTTGAAGCGCCGCGGGCAAGAGGAGGACGAAGCCGCTGAACGAAGCGCCCGCCTCCGCGAGAGGGGAGTGCGTGCGGCCACCGGACTCCGCCCCTTCCCTGGACCCTTCCTCCTTGAACACTGCCCCTCCTTCACTAGCCCCGCAGCACGACGAGGACACCAGATTCCCTGTTTATTTTGGACACTTTTTTCCCCGTTGGACACTATTTTTGATATTTCTGTTTAATAAAAGCCTCTCCGAGGCCTGACGCCACACCCACTGTGTCTGTCGTTTGCTCCTCCCACCACAATATATATATATATATATATATATAATAAGTATATATAATATATAAATAAGTAAATCCAGTGAAAAAACTGGAAAAACATAGGACGATGTAGGAAAGCAAAACGTAACGGCTAAACACACCATGTGTAAAGCAGATAGCATTAAACACAATCACTGAACTACTGAACTATTACACTGACAAGAAACAAATTCAGTTACTAAAGCAACTAAAAATGCTGTATTTGCAATGATGTCGCTTTGTAAAGAAACACAATGCGCCTGCACAAATTCCTTTAGACTGAACACGTAACACACATGCGCATGATGTCAGCGATTTCACAAACCCACTTTTGTAGTTTAGTGATGATATTGATATCATTTTCTAACACTTACATTTTGCAATCCATTTTCAAAAGTTTTCAGGCCCCCAAAATACATAAAATGTTTTCCATTTTTAATTGAAAAGGGTTGTGTGTAAACACCCCCTGATACTAAATAAAACAGGTGAACATAATAAGAAACTATAGGAAAAGAGGAAATATAAAAATGGATGTAAACACGGAAAAGAAATAAAAAAAACCCCTTAAAAATAACAGTCTTTAAAAAACACAGACTGCACATTACTGGTTACAACATAATTGCACAAATCACAAAATTAACCATGCTTATATGTTTTTAGAATACTCTAAATTGTCTTCAATGTAATGATAGTGTTTTAACATTACTTTTGCAAACTCCATGACAGTTGCTTTCCAAAACATCAGCAGTGATCCCTGCTACAACTATAAGTCTCTGGATCGCCCCTGGAGAGCCAACAATGAAAGTGGAGATCGCATTTGTGATTTTTTTTTCTCCTGGAACGGCTGGTACCGGCTTTTCTACTATGGAATGGACATCCAGTTGCTAGAGACCTGTGTTAGCTCAGACAGATGTAACACACAGATCACCCTGTGGCTCAACGGTCCTCACCCTCAGATTCAGGATGGAGTGGTGATCAGAGAGGTCTGTGGGACTTCTGGGACTCAATGCTGTGAATACAGAACAAGACCAATCAGAGTTAAAGCATGTCCAGGAAATTACTATGTCTATGAACTTGTGAGGCCAGACATAGGGTGTGCAGGATACTGTACAAGTATGGTGCTTTTTACCATTTTTGAAGTCTTTTCAACTATTTAAAATTATTTCAGTCTAATGATGAATTATCCTTTTTTCAGATATTAGCACCATTTCACAGCCGATTTCCACTATAAGTCCAGCTATAACCACTAGACCTAACAACACTTTGAGTAAGTTGTTAATCAGTATGTGTAAATGAATATATGTAAGTTATTACAAATAATAAAAACTGTGAAATTTGCAACTGAATTCTTGCAATGCAATTTAAAATCACAGCTTTTGTGTCTTAACATGCAGCATCACTAATAAACAGTCATGTTAAGTATGAATGGTCTAGGAATCTCATGATCTTTATGCTTGACCTGTTCAGATTTGCACTCATGAACTTCCTCATTAAAAATGCATTGTTTGTTTTGATCTTGTCATCACTCACTTTTAGATTATGACCCATGCATTAGCTACAACACACTCAATGACAACTGGAGAAACATCTTCAGTCAGTATGGATACTATGCTAATTATGATGACACAGGTGTTAACTGGGATGGGTGGTATCGACTCTTCGTTAATGGATTGAGTGCTCAGATGCCTGAATGTTGTGTGTCTTACTCGACATGTGGAGGTTTTAGTTCTCTGTGGCTTGCTGGCTCTCATCCTCGGCTACAAGATGGAGTTGTTACTCGTGACATTTACGGCTCTCACTTTGAGCAGTGCAGTTACTACAGATCCGACCCAATCCAAGTCAAAGCTTGTCCTGGAAACTATTATGTCTACAAATTTACCAGGCCACGTCTTTCAATCCCATCTCCTACATATTGTGCAGGTATATTAATTTTTCTATATACCCTATTATTTGTATTTGTATGCTTAAGGCCCGTTCACACCAAGGATGATAACGACAAAGATATGAAGAGTTCATTTGCAAAAACCGATAACTCCATTTTTGTTTTTATTTTTTTCAGAAATCACTTTTTTTATTGTGCATTCCAGGTAATATCAATCAAACTGCAGTTGGGTTGTTTTCCGGGGCGGACTGGCTATCGGGAGCCCCGGGAGAATTCCTGGTGGCCTGGCATCCAATTTGGCCCGCTGCCCTACCTTTTTTTTTTTTTTTTTTTAAATATTGCTGTCTTTGTTGTAGTTGTTTTTGTTGCCTGCCGAATGTACTAAAGCGATTATTTCCAAATTCTCCATTCAATAATAAAGCGCTAATAAATCATGAATACGTTGAACGGCAACGCGATTCGCCTCACGCGTCAGCCAAAACGGATGCTTGACTCGAGAATGGAGTGGAAGTGCACAGGTAGAGCAGAGAGGCTAAACTGTCCTGTTCAGGACTTCAAGTGCAGGTCAGTTACATGATCTGTAAACAGACTATTGTAGTTTTGTCTTTGTTTACCTAGTTAAACATTAAATTGCTAGCAAATGTTAGCAGTAGCAGTCGCCCTGCTGAAAAAAACAGCTAAAACCAGCCTAAACTGGTTGGCTGGTTTTAGCTGGTCAACCAGCCTGGTCTTAGCTGGTTTAAGCTGGTCAGCAGGCTGGTTTTAGAGGGGTTTTGGCCACTGGTTTTAGAGGGGTTTCAGGCTGGTCTTAGCTGGTCAGGCTGGGAGACCAGCTAAAACCAGCTACTTCCAGCTTAAACTAGCTAAGACCAGCCTAGGCTGGTTTTAGCTGGGGTTTTTTTTTTTTTTTTTTTACTGCAAAATTAACAAAAGAACATAATTACTATTGTAGGAATTTAGCAGAAAAATATTCACATCGTTTTATAACAGGTTTAGAGGGAGCTAAGGCAGACACCACACAACCCTTACGAAAATTAACCACGGTTTCACTAAAAAATAAAACCAGAAACCATGGTTACTATAGTTAAACCATGGTAACCACAAATTGACTTTGCTACACTATATAGTTTCACCATGGCATTTGTAGTACAACTCTGGTTATACAAATGGTAATCAATCCACTAAAAACATGGTTACTATACTTTAACATAGGCCTAATAATACCATGGTTAATTTTCCTTTGGACAAAACATGACCCATGACAATGCAAAAACATGTTCAGTTTTAAGAGTTTTCCTCATTCAAGATGTAGCTATTATTATTGTACTAATTTTGACATTTAGGCAAGATGAAACAATAACACATGGTCCCAATACTTACATTTTTCTAAAATAAATGTGTACTATGTACAACAAATTACAAGGTGGAGATGAACCATGAAAGTGACAGGTACAAGAAATTAGTGAAAAGTAAAAATACTAGTGCTGTCAAACGACGAATCGCATTAATCAAGATCCAAAATAAAGTTTTGCTTACATAATAAATATACCAGTACACATACATATATTATGTATATATAAATACAAACACATACATGTACGTATTTTGAAAATATTTACATGTATACACATTTTTATAATTATATTCTTATATTTTATATTATATATAAGTATATTTAATATATAAACATAACATATTTTTCTTAAATATATACAGGTCCTTTTCAAAAAATTAGCATATTGTGATAAAGTTCATTATTTTCTGTAATGTACTGATAAACATTAGACTTTCATATATTTTAGATTCATTACACACAACTGAAGCGGCTTTTTATTTGTTTTAATATTACTGATTTTAATAATACTATGAAAACCCAAAATCTATCCAAAAAAATAGTATATCATGAAAAGGTTCTTAAACGAGTCATTAACCTAATCATCTGGAATAACTAATTAACTCTAAACACTCAGTAAAGATTCCTGAGGCTTTTAAAAACTCCCAGCCTGGTTCATTACTCAAAACCGCAATCATGGAAGACTGCGACCTGACTGCTGTCCAGAATATCATTGACACCCTCAAGCAAGAGGTAAGACACAGAAAGAAATTTCTGAACGAATAGGCTGTCTTCAGAGTGCTGTATCAAGGCACCTCTGTGTTCAGGGAAGGGAAAAAGGGTAGAAACGCTGCACAACGAGAAGAGGTGGATCTGACTCCTGAGGAAGATTGTGGAGAAGGACCGATTCCAGACCTTGGGGGGACCTTACGGAAGCAGTGGACTGAGTCTGAGAAACCCAGAGCCACTGTACAGGCAATGGGCTACAGGTGCCGATTCCCCAGGTCAAGCCACTTGAACCAGAAACAGCGCAGAAGCGCCGACCTGGGCTACAGAGAAGCAGCACTGGACTGTTGCTCAGTGGTCCAAAGTACTTTTTATTGGATGAGCAAATTTTTGCATGTCATTCGGAAATCAGGTGCCAGAGTCTGAGGAAGACTCAGGGGAAAGCCAAATGCCTGAAGTCCAGTGTCGGGCACTACAGTCAAATTGGGGCAAAATGCTGCTGGTGTTATCTCACTGTGCTTTATTTGTGGTTTTTAAATGTGGGTTGACACTTATTTTTTCATCTGGGCCCTGCCACAGTGCCAAAACCACTGCAAATGGCTTACTGACCATGGTATTGCCAATTCGCTCCTGACCTGAACCCCATAGAGAATCTGTGACATGTGAAGTCAGAGAGACGCAAGACCCCAACACTCTGGATGAGTTAAGGCCGCTTATCTCGGACGGGGTAGTCTCCTGCCTTCTCACTATGTTACACTCACACTCGAAGAAGTCACGCAAGTAGGGACTTCGACCATATTGATAGTATAATCAATGAATATTTGACATGGAATGACTTTTGTAGTTAAACACTTTTCTTTTTTATTATCGGATTTAAATATGCTATTTTGAGATAGAATTTAAATTTTCATAAATGTATGCCAGTAAATCATCAATATTAAAATAATAAAGGCTTGAATCACTTTCAGTCAGTGTATTTAACTGCATATGAAAGTCTAATGTTTATCAGTACATTACAGAAAATAATGAACTTTATCACAATATGCTAATTTTTTGAAAAGGACCTGTACATGCATGTGTTTGCATTTATATACAGGTCCTTCTCAAAAAATTAGCATATTGTGATAAAGTTCATTATTTTCTGTAATGTACTGATAAACATTAGACTTTCATATATTTTAGATTCATTACACACAACTGAAGAAGTTCCAAGCCTTTATTGTTTTAATATTGATTAGATTTTGCATACAGCTCCATGAAAAAACCCAAATTCCTATCTCAAAAATTAGCATATTTCATCCGACCAATAAAGAAAAGTAGTTTTAATACAAAAAAAAGTCACCCTTCAAATAATTTGCCCACAGTGCACTAATACTTGGGTCGGGAACTTTTGCAGAAATGACTGCTTCAATGCGCGGGCATGGAGTAATCAGTCTGTGGCACTGCTGAGGTGTTATAGGAGGCCCAGGATGCTTCGACATGTCTTAAGCTCATCCAGAGGGAAGTAACTTATGTCTCTCAACTTTCTTCACAATATCCTAAGACTTCTCTATGGGGTTCAGGTCAGGAGAGCGGCAGGCCAATTGAGCACAGTAATACTAAGGTCAGTAACCATTTACCAGGTGGTTTGGCACTGTGAGCAGGTGCTAATGATGGTTGAAAATGAAATCTTCATCTCCATAAAGCTTTTTCAGCAGATGGAAGCATGAAGTGCTCCAAAATTCTGATAGCTAGCTGCATTGACCCTGCCCTTGATAAAACACAGTGGACCAACACCAGCAGCCGACATGGCACCCCAGACCATCACTGACTGTGGGTACTTGACACTGACTCTGTGGCATTTTGGCATTTCCCTTCTCCTCCCCCCCTCATCTTCCTCCAGACTCTGGCACCTTGATTTCCTAATGACATGCAAAATTTGCAAAGTCCAGTGCTGCTTCTCTGTAGCCCAGTCAGCGCCTTCTGCCGCTGTTTCTGGTTCAAAGTGGCTTGACCTGGGAATGCGGTGCACCCAGTAGCCCATTTCCTGCACACGCCTGTACACGGTGGCTCTGATGTTTCTACCTAGACTCAGTCCACTGCTTCCGCAGGTCCCCTGCTGTCTGAATCGGTCCTTCTCCACAATCTTCCTCAGGGTCCGGTCACCGTTGTGCAGCGTCTGCCACACTCCTTTTCCTTCCCACAGACTTCCCACTGAGGTGCCTCACATACAGCACTCTGGGAATGCCTATTCGCTCAGAAATTTCTTTCTGGTTCACCCTCTGTTTGAGGGTGTTCACGATGGCCTTCTGGACAGCAGTCAGGTCGGCAGTTCTACCATGATTGCTCTTGAGTAATGAACCAGGCTGAGTTTTGTGCCTCAGGAATCTTTTGCAGGTGTTTAGAGTTAATTAGTTGATTCAGATGATTAGGTTAATAGTCTGCTTAGAGAACTCATGATATGCTAATTTTGAGATGGGAATTTTGGGTTTTCAAGAGCCACAGCCAAAAAACTAAATATTAAAAAACAAATAAAAGGCTTGAACTACTTGAAGCCAGGTAATGAATCTAAAATATATGAAAGTCTAATGTTTATCAGTACATTACAGAAAATAATGAACTTTATCACAATATGCTAATTTTTTGAGAAGGACCTGTATACATAATTAATATACACAGTATATACACATATATTATGTAAACAAAAACTTTTATTTTGAATGCGATTAATCGCGATTAATCGTTTGACAGCACTAAAAAATACACATTAGAGACAGAGAGATGTCAGAAAAAAATGAAGAGACTAAAAAGGAAAATGGAAGTTCAAGAGATAACCTTTAATTATTTTGTGCAGTCCCAGCCTAGGGATTTCCACTTTTTTTATGTGATGATGATGATGACCATACAAAAAATATTTTTTTCCGTGGCTTAAAATATTTTTGTGGGTATATTGGATGGCCTGGATGAGTGTGAAATTTCCCGGCTTGAAATTTTGTCCCAGTCCGCCCCTGGTTGTTTTGATTAAGTAAAAATAACAAACAAATACAGGTAATTTACAAAATTAAAGTTCATTGAAAGTATTTTTTTTTTTTTTTTTTTTTAAATATTAAAAGTTTGTTTTATAGCAAAAGCAGATAACTCCAACAGTGTTTTTTTTTTTTTTTTTCGGCAAAAGCAGATAACTCCATTGTGATCATAGATTATGGATGTGATTACATGCGATACACGGAACTTTTCCCTCACCACTGTAACGTGCTGCTTTCACAAGGATCCATGAAAACGTTTCAGCATTTATTTTCCTTTTTTGCCCTGAAGAAGATATCACAGTTTCATCAAATTCGTCGAAATTATCCATCCTTGATCACTTTTAATCAGCTTTGATGAAACTCCTCGCAGCTAGCACGTCTTTTCAAAGTGAAAGTAGCCTTGTCACCTGACCTGAATACAGCGCACTGATTCGCTAAAATGGACTTATCGGCTTAACTCGCGATGCTTTGAAAGTGGACAATACTGGTTTTTTTGAGATGGTCCTCACTGCAGAACACAAGATCCAGGTGGCGAGGTTGGATCTAGATCCAACTCCTCCCACTTTACATGTCCCTAAACCTACCCGTCTCCAGCCCCTGATCCCTAAACCCACCCATCTCCACCCCTAAACCTACCACCCATCTCCACCCCCTTTTTTTAAAGTGCCGTTTATTGTTTTTTGCAAATGAACTCTTCATATAGTTGAAATCATTCTGAGTATTAAAGAATAGTCCGCACCACAGCTGTGCTGCTAAAGGCACCGGGAAACGATATCGTTGGAATTACTTTCAGAATTTTTTTTTTTCAGTTGATGAGCCATACAAACATGGACACCCAATTAGAATCCATCCTGCTACAATGAGCTCCAGAATTTAAAGCGGCAGACGCGCATGGGCTTAGAATAAAAAAAAAAGATATCATTCGATAGTATGGACACTAATATCATTATCTTTGTAGTTATCTTTATAGTTTTCATTCTTGGTGTGAACAGGGCTTTATTGTGAATTATTGTAGGTTTTCACATTATTATCTTGAATAAATTAATCTGCTGTACATAATATTCTTTTTCTTCTCTATTTTTTCATAATAGTACTTTTCACCACCCCAAGTGTTGACCCCTGCTACAACTATAACAGTCTGAATGAGACTTGGAGAGCAACAAACAATACTTACAATTATAACAATCTGAGGTGTGACAACGTCCAGCAGGGCTGGTACAGGCTCTTCTACAAAGGTCAGAGTGCCCAGATGCCAGAATCATGCATTAATCGATACACGTGTGGCACTTATTACCCAATGTGGCTCAACGGCTCTCATCCACGACTGGAAGATGGAGTGGTCACCCGTCAGGTCTGTGGCTCCGGATGGGCCGGCTGCTGTACTTACAGATCTCTCCCTATACAAGTCAAAGCCTGTCCAGGAAATTACTATGTTTATGAGTTTGTCATGCCAATATTCTGTGGAGTTTACTGTGCAGGTGATCATTTTTTAATGTGTATTTCAGTCATTTATCTTTCTGTGTTATTTAAAATTATATTGATAAAAACAATTGTTCCTGATATCAGATGTCACAAGGCTTAGTGCAGCCTCTTTGACAACAGCATCAACACCAAGAACAGCAACAACACTAACAACATCAGTTACTTCACCAATCACTGCCACCGGTAAAGTAATGTCTTGCTTATTTCATGAACTCTCATGAGCATCTTTTTGGACATGTATTTTAATTACATGAACTCTCAACATTTTTCTGTTCATTCCAGTATTACACGTGTGCAGTCAATTTAAAGCAAAAGCCATTTTTGCAAAGACCGCTAACATAAAACATGCATGACAATTTTATACAGTTTGGATTGTTGGCAGTATGGGTCTGTTGTGGGCAAAAACTCCCAACCCATCCATGCTGCCTAGCATGAATAAAAGCAGGAGGAGCGATAACTATCTTAAATTAGCTCCTGAGCAACAGGATAAAGCTGCTGATAATACTTAAGGCCTCGGTGCATTGGTTTTGGTCAAAATACATATGAGTTAACATGAAAAATAAACACTTTCACCATAAAATCATATAAGTAAGGTGCTCCATGTTTCAATAGAAGACAAATTATTGCTCAAACCTCAAAAACCTGTTTAAATAATAAAAACTAAAGGTGTATTTTAACAATAAGATTACTTTTATTGTATAAACGACATATAAACAGCATGTTAGATGCATATATAGTATGTGTGGGAGTGGAAGACGGTCACGTCACACCATGCTGCCCATCATAAATCAAAGCATGTGACAGACAGTGGCTGGAGGAGAACACCTGGAAATGATGACACAGTAAATTATATTTTAGCAATGCTACTTCAGCTGGTTCCTAGTAATACGTAAGAGTTTCTTCTCAGAGTAATTCTATTGGTCAGGTGGATGGATAGCCTGGAACATTGAAATTGAAGAAACAATCCCTGCAATTCACTAGGGAAAAAATACATTAGGGGATCTAGAGCAATGATCAGTCGGGGCTCAGAATGTTTAGCTATGCTTCTGTTCAAATGAATCAGTTTCTTTTTGTATTGTATTTCATTTATCTGTGCTTCTCCTCTTAGGTGTGAGGGATCACTGTTCTGAACTCAGCTGCTCTGAGGATGAACACTGTGGGGAAAAAAATGGTGTTTATGGCTGTTTATGTAACACGAACCATTACAGACGGCATTCTGAATCTTTTGGTTGGTATTGTTTAACAACATTTTTTTGGCCTTTTAATGACGTTTTTTTTAATATCATTTCATTTTGTAATGTTTTCTTTCAGATTCCTCAGAAACCTGTGAAAGCAGCTCTGGCTCTATGTCTGTGTCTCGCTGTCAGCTCTTTGAGGCTGGTTTTTCAACTGACATCTTACATCTTAATGATCCGAGCTGCAAAGGAACAGTGCAGAACGGCAGAGTGGAATTTCATTTTGACAACGATGAACACATCTGTGGTACAAACCTTGTGGTAAGATTAATTTATGTATAATCTATTCAAGTAAACCATCCCAACTGGGGGTCAAACTCTCACTGATGAATCAATCTGTACCTTCAAAACAAAGGACTCTAAAAGACCTCACTAGACAATCTGAGAAGGGCTCAGGGATATCAGTGTTTTACTCTTCTGCTGATGTTAGCCAGGAGAGTGACAACACATTCCCTTCATAACATAATGCTAAAAAAGACACCAAGACCATAACTACACTTGACTGATACACCTTTTTGAGTTGTGTGATTTTTAATGTTGCTTTCATTTAGATTTTTAATGTTTGCAAAACAAATTTAAAACACTTTTGTATCATTGTGTATTTGTATGGTAAACTTATGTATCATATCTCATACCAAAATGATCCCCTCTTAATTCTTAAATGTTGGTGTATACCATGTCCTCATAACTTGCACCACAATTACATCGAAAGGATCAGTGTATAATGGCACACAGATCTAGAAGCTGAATAGTCAGTTGGTGTGGAGCTTGATGTCCAGCTTCCCCTCATTTGATTTAAAGGGTGGTACTTGAAGGTGCAGCCACACCCTAAGCCAGGAATCTCCAACCCTGCTCCTGGAGATCTACATCCTGCAGAGTTCAGTTCTAACCCTGCTCCATCAGACCTCCCTGTAATTATCAAGAAACCCTGAACACCTTGATCAGTTGGTTCAGGTTTGTTTGATTGAGATTGGAGCTGAAATCTGCAGGATGGTGGCTTTCCAGGATCAGGGTTGGAGACGCCTGCCCTAAACCAACTAGGTCATGCTACACCCATTTGACTTATTTGGCTCTGCTGTGAGCACCACTTATACAAATCTACTAGCCCACTCTGTATATGTGTAAATAACCTGTCGCTCATGACAAAAAAAAAAAAAAGCTGCCCACATTCTCCACCATTAATATGTGACTCACAATTACTTGACTGATGCAATTGTTTTGGTTATGTAGTGGTTTCACCTTACTTTGATGGTTCCTTTAACACATTTTGTTGACTATAAGTAATGTTGCACCGACATATCTATTAACTTTTACTAGAGTCTTAGTAGAGTGTTAGTAGACTGGTAGGAATAGAGTTGAATAAGTTGACATGTACTTGCAAAGTTATTTATAGTCAGTAGATTTTCTGTTGGGAGACCATTGCAATAAAGAGTTTACAGATATTAAGCAGACAGTCTACTAATACTCTAATGAGAGTTAGTTGACGTGCAATGTTACTTATAGTCGACAGAATGCTCAAAAGGGACCATCAAAATAAAGTGTTACTTATGTCGTTACTACATATATAACTTGAATTCAATTAGGCTAAATTACAAAATTTAAATTATTTATTTATTTATTGTCCACAGGCCAATGGCACCCACTTCATCTATGATAACTTCATTCTGGGAACACCGAGGTCAGAAGGCCTCATCAGCAGAGAGAAGGTTCTGAAGCTTTCTTTCAGCTGTGCTTACCCCCAAACACAAATGCTTTTCATGAATGTGGAAATCAACCCACTGGAGAGGTGCAAGTCAATACAAATTTCTGATGTACTATCATAAACATGCCAAAAAGAGCTAATGCAGATGTCAAAATTTTCAGTGAATAAAGATTTGTGTGTGTGTGAACTAATTCTTTAGGCAGAAACATAATTACTAAAACAGGGTAATTCTAACGTAGAGCTAACCTTCATTTTAACAGCATTGTGCACAAGAGCCTTCCAGCAGGTGAAGGCAGATATCGGGTTCGGATGATTCCATATCAGGATGATAAGTTTACCCGGCCCTTCACTGGTAGTGTGGATGCAGAGCTCAACCAGGAGATGCATGTGGAAGTTCGCGTTGAAGGGGTTGACAGCCGACAATTTGCCCTGGTGATGGACACATGTTGGGCTACACCTGTGAATGATCCTGATTACAGTCTCCGCTGGGATCTCATTGTTCAAGAGTAAAGAAATTAAACATATCCCTGTTAGGGATACTTTGCTTTTCAGTGTTTCAGTACTAAAGCACAGGGCGACTTTGGTATAGAATGTCTTGCATGAAAGAATTTGATTTTATTGATTATCATTGCTATTCTCAGGTGTCCCAATCCAAATGATGATACAGTAGAGCTACTGCAGAATGGCGTCTCGACAACCAGCCGTTTCTCCTTCAGGATGTTTATCTTCACTGCAAACTCCACTAAGCTTTACCTGCACTGTACTGTTCACCTTTGCCTTCTGTCAAGCAATCACTGTTCAGTGGTGAGATGTGATGAATATAATGGATGGTTGTAAATGTAAAAGATGTAAGATTCAGCCACTGAAAACCTCCTGTTGATCAAACAATAATCTAAATACTGGTAGGAAATATCATCATCACCATAGCCCATAGTGATAAGGTTTAAAGTCAGGGATGCTACAATACTTGTTTTTGGAGACTTTGTGCTCTCCTTTATGTTTAATTTTTGTTCAGTTATATTTAACAGGGACTTACAAAGCTGGATTTTGTCTTTTCTCTTCTATAGGACTGTAACTCTGGACAGTACTGGAGAAAGCGCAGGTCTCTGGACTTCCATGACAGTTCTTCCATATCCATGGGTCCTCTGATGTTGTCAGAAGGAAACACAGGTGAACATTTCAAATAATTGTTTTCATTAGTAAGCTAATACTTATGTCATGAATACATTACATTTCATTATATTCCCTGTTCACAGATAAGTGGGTCAAAGACAAAGTGAAGGTATCCAAGGCTTCTTCTCTGTGTGCTTCTCTGATGGTGTTGTTTGTCTTTATGATGAGTGTCTTGATCCTCTTTTAAAATATTTCTGCAAGAAAATTGGAAGCATTTAACATGCATATAATCTAATGCCATTGTAATTAAGGTTTCACTGATGTCACACTGGTTGCAGGTTTCTAAATGTTTCTTTACTTCATAGCAGTTATAACTGTGGCATAATAAGTGAATTGTTGTTTAATCAGTTTTATTAATTGTTGCATACTATTAATCTTATTTTACTTGAGACAAAGTGGAACAATAGCAAAGCCAATCACATTCATGTTAATTAAAGTCATGCAAAAACATTAAAAGACTGTTTATTTTCAGTTCAATTAAGCTTGAATATGAATGAATATGTTTGTGTAGCAGTTCAAGGAAATGTTTCTATGAAAGGCTAACAGTGGGTACTTTTAAACAATATCACAATATTTAACAGTCCAAACAATCCTACACGAAGGCCTGTCATGATTATTACTTTTTGTTGGGCGATATATTGTCACAGAAACAATTGGGATAAATGATATAGAGTCATTTTAAAACCATTTTATGTCCATATGAACAAAAGGCACAGATGCCTCAACAGGCCTTACACCCTGCTAAATCTAATTTTCTAGAGAGATTTTTTTTTTCAGAAGTTTAACTTCTTTTAGCTTGAGCACCACGTGTTTATAACACTGTCATGCACGAGATGCTGCAAAAGATGCGAGTGCAACAGCTCTAGTCTGACTAGAGCATATTTACACAGAAAAACAATGGAAAAACAGTGTGGTGAATACATTCTTGATGTACTGCACCATTGAGTACACTTTGACTTATTCATCCAGACTGTCTGTAGTCATTAGGAAATGCCCCCTTAAGAACAATGTCTATTTACTTTTAAAATCTCAAAATTAATTCTGTGAAAACCATTTTGTATTACGGTATTTTACAATCAAAACTTTTTATAATCTTGACAAAATACACTATTGTTGGAAAGGTCTGAGTCTCAATGTTGAGAGAGAAATATATACATTTGTGACAGAAAAATGCATCATCATCATCAACAACAACAACAACAAACAAACAGAAATAAAATTCAAAGCCGTTTGGGGGCCACCTGGTGGCTTTTTTTTGGTAAAACGCCTAAACAAATTTTCTTAAAGGGGATCTATTATGCTCCTTTTTACAAGATGTAAAATAAGTCTCTGATATCCCCAGAGTGTGTATGTGAAGTTTTAGCTCAAAATACCCAACAGATATTTTTTTATAGCTTGTTAAAATTGCCACTTTTAGGGTATGAGCCCAAACGCTCTGATATTGAGTTTGTTGCTTTAATGCAAATGAGCTGGTGCTCCCGGAGAAGAGGGCGGAGCTTCAAGAGCTCATGCTCTGGCATTAGCAGTGCTAGCCTTTGCAAATAAACATTCCACGATTAGTACAAGCCAGTTATCTTTACAGAAAACATACTCTGTTTCAAAGTCAGTCATCTGATTGTACTGTGCATAATAAATTCGTGTTTATGAATTACACAGACGGGAGTACGGCGGGATAAAATTAACATAGCTGGTCTCATGGTGCATGGCATGCTATCACAAACTTTATAAGTCCCACTCGTGATTATGAGCTCAACAAACTCAAGCGATTGACTCACATTGCTTTCATATGCAACTTTTAACTACCACATTCCTATTCACGATCATACATGAAGACAGCACCAGTGAAAACACAAAGAGACAATGGTAGCTTTAGCATCATTAGCCTTACAGAGTGCCAAGAAGCTCTTTCAGAAGGGCATTTTAGAAAACAAACGCGTGACACTTACTTTGTCTGGAGCTGACGTTTGCGCACGAAGCGTTGGTATTGATCCCTACACGTTTTGGATAGTTTACCTATTTTTTTCCGGGACATTTCCTTATACAATGAAACTTAACCACAGCTTCCTCAGGCTCAGATGGAGGGAGTCTGTGGAGATTCCTAAAATATTTATAATTATATAAATTATATAATATTTATATTATATAAATTATTCACTGAATAATTATAATTGTTCCTAAAATATAACATAAAATGCTTAGGATTTACAAACATTTTTATACACAGTCCCCCATTTTCAGGGGCTCAAATGTAATTGTACAAATAAATATAATCATAAATAAAATGTACATTTTAAATATTTTGTTGAGAATCCTTTGCAGGCAATGACTGTCTTAAGTCTGAAACTCATGGACATCACCAGAGACTGAGTTTCCTTCTTTGTGATGCTTTGCTAGGCCTTTACTGCAGCTGACTTCAGTTGTTGTTTGTTTGTTTGTGGGTCTTTCTGCCTTTAGTTTTGTCTATAACCAGATAAATGCATGCTCAATCGTGTTGAGATCAGGAGACTGACTTGGCCATTGCAGAATATTCCACTTTTTTACCTTCAAAAACTCCTGGGTTGCTTTTGCTGTATATTTTGGGTCATTGTTCATTTGTACTATGAAGGGCTGCCCAATCAGCTTTGCTCCATTTGACTGAATCTGGGCAGACAGTATATCCCTATACACTTCAGAATTCTTCCTCTGTAACATCATCACTAAACACCAGTAACCCAGTGCCACTGGAAGCCATGCATGCTCACACTGCTCACAGATGATGTTGTATGCTTTGGATCATGAGCTGTTCCAAGCCTTCGCCATACGTTTTTCTTCCAGTAATTCTGGTACAATAAACCAGAAATTCTGGTACAAGAACAATAAACCCTCTTGCCTGAATGACTATCGTCCAGTTGCCCTCACATCAATAGTCATGAAGGTTTTTGAGAGACTTGTAAAGAGCCACATTTGCTCCTCCATCCCTGTTACTTTGGACCCTCTTCAGTTTGCCTATCGCCCCAATAGATCTACTGAAGATGCCATCTCTCACGTCCTCCACTCTTCCCTCACACACATTGACAGCAACAATGGGAACTATGTAAGGCTGCTATTCATTGACTATAGCTCAGCTTTCAATACTATAGTCCCCATCAAGCTAGCTTCCAAACTCACAGACCTCGGCCTAAACTCTTCACTCTGTGACTGGATTCAAGACTTCCTCACCGGCAGACCTCAAGTGGTGAAAGTTGGCCAGTTCACCTCAAACTCCATCACCCTGAATGTAGGAGCCCCACAGGGCTGTGTCCTGAGTCCCCTGCTCTACTCTCTCTACACACACGACTGCGTGTCCTCTCACAGCTCCACATCTATTATCAAATTTGCTGATGATACTGTGGTTCTGGGCCTCATTTCCAACAATGATGAGACCGCATACTTGGATGAGGTTCAAGATCAAGATTCAAGAGATTCAAGATCAGCGAATTTGATAATAGAAGTGGAGCTGTGAGAGGACACGCAGTCGTGTGTGTAGAGAGAGTAGAGCAGGGGACTCAGGACACAGCCCTGTGGGGCTCCTACGTTCAGGGTGATGGAGTTTGAGATGGACTGGCCAACTTTCACCACTTGAGGTCTGCCGGTGAGGAAGTCTTGACTGCCGGTGAGTCACAGAGTGAAGAGTTTAGGCCGAGGTCTGTGAGTTTGGAAGCTAGCTTGATGGGGACCTATAGTATTGAAAGCTGAGCTATAGTCAATGAATAGCAGCCTTACATAGTTCCCGATGTTGCTGTCAATGTGTGTGAGGGAAGAGTGGAGGATGTGAGAGATGGCATCTTCAGTAGATCTACTGGGGCGAACTGAAGAGGGTCCAAAGTAACAGGGATGGAGGAGCAAATGTGGCTCTTTACAAGTCTCTCAAAAACCTTCATGACTATTGATGTGAGGGCAACTGGACGATAGTCATTCAGGCAAGAGGGTTTATTGTTCTTAGGCACAGGGATGATGACAGATTTTTTAAAGGAGGTGGGAACCACAGAGGTGCCAAGGGACTCATTAAAGATTGAATTAAACAAACCAGCGAGCTGATCAGCGCAGGACCTCAGAACACGGCCAGTAATTCCATCAGGTCCGGCTGCTTTCCTGACGTTCACTTTCTTTAGGGCCCTCCGAACCTCATCCTCCAACACGGTGATTACATGATTATCGCTGCTCTGCCTGCTGCTTCCTGACGCGCTGATCGGCAGAGTCGCGCTGCCGCCATTGCATTCAAAGCGGCCGTAGAAGGTGTTTAACTCATCGGCCAGCAACGGATCTAGAGAGACTTACATCATGGTGCCAGGACAACTGTCTCTCTCTGAATGTGAGCAAAACCAAAGAGTTGTTTGTGGACTTCAGAAAGAGTCAGCAGTGGCCCTACACTCCTCTTATGATCAGTGGGACCCCTGTGGAGAGGGTGAGCAGCTTCGGTGTAACATCTCCGAGAACCTGACTTGGACTACACACATCCAAACACAAGTCAAGAAATCCAGGCAAAGACTGTACCATCTGCGACAGCTGAGGAAATTCAGGGTCTCACCAGCAATCCTGAAAACTTTCTATTCAGGGACCATAGAAAGTGTACTGACTCAGTGTATCTCAGTGTGGTATGGAAACAGCTCCAATCAGGACTGTAAAGCCCTGCAGAGAGTTGTGCGCTTAGCTGAGCGTATCTCAGGGTCTGCTCTCCCCTCCCTGCAGGACATCTACCTCAAACACTGAAAAAGCAGAGCTGTCAAAATCATCAAGGACTCAAATCACCCTGGTAACCGTCTCTTCACTTTGCTACCATCTGGTAAGCGCTTCCGTAGTCTGATGGCAAAAACTGAGAGACTTAGGAGGAGCTTCTTCCCCCAGGCCATCAGGCTCCTAAACTTAAACTCAAACTCGGTCTCATAACATCAACATGACTCCATTTAATAACCACTAATAATCAGTAAGCTATTAATAATTTTTCTACCATTCGTATGGCTGCTAGGTAAATACCCCATACAACCTGTTTGCACATTCTTCTTGCACATTCCCTCTTATATTATTATTTATAATGGTCTACAGTATACTGTCCTGCACACTTATTTTTTTGCACATTTTATTTTAGATTTTATTTTTTATTTTTTATTCCTACTTCATTTATTTTTATTTTTTACATTTATGTATATTCTTGTGTTGTATTGCATATAATTGCACTGTCCATGGAGCGGACCTGACTAACATTTCACTGCTGGTTATACTCTGTATAATTATGTATGTGACAAATAAAAATCTTGAATCTTGAATCTTGAATCTACAGGTTGATCTTAATTTCAGCCATCCAAAGAATGCTTTTCCAGAAGTGGTCTGGCTTTTTTCTATGTTTTTTGGCAAAGTCTAATCTGGTTTTGTTTGCACCTTGTGGTGAACCCTGTGTATTTGCTCTTGTGAAGTCTTCTCTTGATTGTAGACTTTGACAGTGAGACACCTACCTCCTGGAGAGTGTTCTTCACTTGGCTGGATGTTGTGAAAGGGTTTTTTTTTTTTTTACATGGAGAGGATCAGCTAATCATCCACCACTGTTGTCCTCTCAGAACGTCCAGGGCCCGTATTCATGAAAAATCTTAGTGCTAAGAGTTGCTCCTAGTAACAAAATTCTAAGAAAATTCTTATAAATGTGGGTGTTTCCTCTTAAAATTAAAGAAAAGATTATAGTAAAGAAAAAAGTAATTCAGAAAGCATCTTAACCCTTAAAAGAAGTCTTAAGGTCCAAAATCGTTAGGAGTGCGAACAAGGACTTTTAAGAGGCTTAAGAGTTTCTTTAGCAGTGGAGAAAATGGATGAAACATGAAGAGGGAGAAGAAATGTGTTGCACTCAAATGCATGACAGTGAGGTAATAAGACGCTACACATTAGATCATGCAGGGATCATGTTTGTGACCGATCTTATTAGAGACACGCTAACATCACCGACACCGCGCAGAAATGCCAGAGCGCCAGAAATGGACATAATCACTACATTAACTACATTAACATATTTGGCAACTGGAAAAATGCAACTATGCAGCAGCGATGATTTGGGTCTGTTACAGCACTTTCAGAACCTTATTGTGTCGCTGTTCATTTCCTATGAAATACGTTAAGTATGACAGCATGGTAAATAAAAAATAAAGAATATAATGTGTGTGTGTGCGTGTGTGCGTGCGCGCGTGTGAGAGAGAGAGAGAGAGAGAGAGAGAGTATGGTAAAACAGGAAAAATTACGCCTGTAATTTCAAAGTGAAGGCTTAGGATAATAAGCAACGCCGTTTGCACCGCGCTCTTCCGTCACTTGATCTTTTTATTTTGGTGCGTCAGTCTGTTAAGTTACTTATTATAGGAGATCATGATCCGCGCTCAAGAGAACAGTCTTCTTTTTAAGTTTTATTTTACATTCATTACTGATGGGAAAAGACACAAACGTTTCAGCTCAAAGCCTTCCTCAGCGCACTCCTGAGCCGAAACGTTTGTGTCTTTTCCCATCAGTAATGAATGTAAAATAAAACTTAAAAAGAAGACTGTTCTCGTGAGCGCGGATCATGATCTCCTATTATAATAGACCCTACTCTTAAAAGTGCTCTTTTATTTCCTTGGACAACCAACCAATCACAGTCTTCAAAAGACTGTGTCATAGCTAGCAACGGGGTCAGCCCCGCCTCCTCACTAAGATAAAAGTTTTTGTATTATCCTCCCTCAGAGTTTCTCTCAGATTGGTCCTGAATCGCTTTTAAGCTAAGACTCCTACGTAGAATTTTTTAAGCTAAATTAGGAGCTCTCTGAGAGGATTCTTAGAATCTTTAAGAATACGGGCCCAGGCCTTTTTATGTTGCTGAGCTCACCGGTGTGTTCTTTTTTTTTTTTTTTATCAGAATGTACCAAACTGTTGATTTGGCCACTCTTCCTGCTATCTCTCTGATGAATTTGTTTTGTTTTTGAAGCCTAACAATTGTCTGTTTTACTTGCATGCAGAGCTCCTTTGACCGCATGATGTGCATTCACAGCAACAGCTTCCAAATACAAATGGCACACTTAGAATCAAGATGAATTCAAAAGAGCTGTAATTCCTTAACCTTTCCTCCAATTTTGGTGCACAGAGTGTGCACTTTAAGCCCATATTCATTATATAACTGTAACTTAAAGATGTTTTGGTCAGCAGCTAAAATAATAAAAATTGTGCCTGTGTCCAAATATATATGGACCTAACTGTATATATAATTACAGTAATAATAAATAATATAATCATAATAATAATAATAAAAAATAATGTAATAAAAATAATAATAATAACTAAAAAATAAAATGAAGTAAAATAAAGTATGTGGCGATGCGCATCACAGAGGTTGGGCAATTTTAAAATTAATCAATAATTTGCTTTGCCATGAACACAGAAGAAATGAGAACAAACTGTGAATCACTGAATGGAAACAGATCAAATCTGGAGAAACACATCCTGAAGACACTGGCAGAAGAGGAGGATTTTGACAATTACATGAACTACATTCATAATCCCAGAGATCATTTCAAGAGTTTCATCAGACATGAAGTCAGTCGGTACATCACTGATAAGTTCAATGTCTGTGTTTTACCCAAGATGTAGGAGAACATTAAACTCCTGCAGCAGAAGATCATGAAAGCAGCTCATCAATCTACTGAACATGTTGAATTGAACAGAGGAGATGTTGGTTTGTGGTTGAAGAGTTTCACACAGCAGCTCTCAGAGGAGTTGATCTTCTCTGAAAAAGACCTCAGTGGAGTCAAACATGATGATGTTGATGATTTCAACATCCTAGAAGATGTTGTAATAAAATAACTACCCGCTCTTATGTCTGAGATCAGTAGGAGATTCAGTACAGAGAATTTTCCAATAAATCTGGGCCCGTATTCACAAAACATCTTAAGGCTAAAAGTAGCTCATAACTCGCCGATTTAGGAGAAAATCTTAACAATAATGGGAGTGTCAGTCCTAAATTTAGGACTCCTAAATTTTTGCTCGAAGAGTATTTCACAAAGCGTTTTAGCGATAAAACTAGCCCCTAAATCTGTGAAACATTAGGAGTAGTGAAGAGGACTCCTAAGTCACTAAGACCAAGCCACAAACTATCCTAGAATGGCTGTTGCTGGCAATCTGCCTTGGAACGTAAACATTTTAGAAACATTTGGAGATAATGAGCTTTTAAAAAGGTATCATCTTTGGGTTTGGAGGTTATCCCAACTCCAAATTTTCCTTTAATTATATCATTGTTTTCATTAACCAGTTGGGCAAGAAGTAACAGCTGTTCTTGCGTCCAGTTTGTTTTTCTTTCACGTTTGCATGTCTTACTATCAGCCATGATTATTCTACTCTGTCAATTAAAAGGCTGTTTATATGCATATTCACTAATTGTTTATGAGAAGCATAAATGTAAGAGGCTGACAATTAGCTGAACATATACTTGTTTAATTAGTGACACTTACTGTAGCCTGCATTTTAAAATCTTTATTTGAATGAGGCAACATTTTTATTTTTAAACCTTTATTTGGATATGGCTACATAATATCTCGCTCTACAATATTTCTATGAATAAATCTCTGACAGAGACCCCTGTCAGCCAATCACTGTGTGCATAGTTAGTAAGCATGCTGACATCATCCATAGCAACGAGGTCAACCCCGCCCTTACTCTTAGCTTAAGACTTCTCTCTGTTCCTTAGTAAAAGTTTGACTCAGCAGCTTTGTGAATAGGTTTTAAGAGAAAACTCTTAGCTAAAATCTTTTACTGCTATTTAGGAGAACTCTTAGTGGTAAGATAAAATGTTTTGTGAATATGAGCCGAGGACTATAAGTTCAGGCCAGATGAGCTTCTGATTGATCACTTCTTTCAGTGCTGTTGGGTTCAGTGTTCATTCTGTAAAGCCATCTGCACCAACACCATCACAAAAAAATCTTTCTAGAACTATTGAGTAAAGGAAGAACAACACATCTTATATAAAAAAATAAAATACACAAATCTAACAATGTATTCATCATTTTGCTTGTACGAACTTGTAGTAATAATAAAACAAAACTTACAGAAATAACACATCTGTCCTCCTGTCTTGCTGAAGTCCTGGACAAAAACTGCATGCAGCTCAACAGTTGAAAGTCAAAATCCCCAGATCCCTGTTTAACAGATGAAATATTTATTCAGTGTGTGAACAAAATGAACACTAAAACAGGCTCCCATGACCATCATGGATAAAGTGCAAGTTGCAGCCTGAAATGTACAAATGGTCTACTTGAGTTAAAGTTTAGAAAATATAAAAGTAATTATTGTGTAGTTTGTCATGTTAAGTGGCCAATGTTAAATAATGAAAACTGAACTATACAATTCATCTCAGGCAACCTAATGGGGAACTGCTAAAGTTAGTACACTGCTAAAGTGACATTTGACATCATGTGGGCAAAACTATGAATAATCAGGACTGGTTGCGCTTACCTTGTCTCTGGTGTCTTTGCGCTTACCCCCGTCTGCAGAAAGGCGACCGTCTGAATGTGACACTGAAGATGATCGAAGATAATCCAACTTAGTTTAGTGAGAATTCCTGAACATAATCACACTTGCTAAGTAATGCCAAAAACAGCTTTACGTTTCCTCTGTCAGACATTAAAGTTTCGTCTTCTGGCAAATGCATCACTCCCATTATAATCAACAAAGAAAGCAATGGCATTGGATTTTAACTGTGGTTAGGTCAGGATTCTTGGAATGTGTCATGGCAGTTGACAAGACACTCACACAACATAATACTTCAATATGGCCACATCTCATCTCCTCATCTCTGCAATGCAAGCAAACCTATCACTTGTGAAACAAGGAAGTGTTCTCTCTCAGAACAAAATGATCAATGGCAAACGGATCAGTTTGGCAAACCAGTACGAGTCACTATAACCTAGCAGATTGGGTAGGTTTGGAGGAGGTGCAACATTTCTACTGTCAGTTAAATTGAACCCAGTAATGGTTTACACAAAACTACCCAACATTGTGAAAATAACCCAACAAGTTCAAGCCTGCAGCCTAGGTAAAAAGCTGTACACTCTACAAGTGTTGGGCTGAGCCTGTTGTGTAATTTTTTGGGTTATTTCCAAGGTGCTGTTTGTGTGTTGTGGGTTAGTGGCTTCTTCAGGACTGATCAGTTCTCTGCACAATGAATTGGTGCACTTCTTCTGTAAAATAAGGTTTATTTTAACTATGAAATTTATTTTACACAACACTATATATAGGAATGAGATTAGCCCAATTAGCTCTTATATGTGTGACCAAATCCACCTGCAAACTTCAGCTGCTCTCTTACTAGCAACAGGGAAAGAAACATCTAAGCATTAATTATCCTGAATAAACATGAATTAATGTAACATATTTCATTACAAATACTTACTTTATGTTTTTTTATATGAAATGTAAATGAGGTGCAGAATTACCCTCAGGCCCTATGCAGCGGCATGACAGATGCTGTGTGTTGTTTGCACTTGCTGAGGTGATCTGGTGCATAACAGGCAATCGTCCAAGTACAGGGATCAGCATCCAAGGATCAGCATGCCTTCACGTTGAAGTGGTTTCAATGCCACCTGTACCTGAAGATCTGGAGAGGAAGAGAGGCCGAATAGAAGCGCTCTGAACTGATATATCCTGCCCTGAAATGTGAACTTAAGTAATGTTCTGTGGTGCTGGGCAATTGGAACATGAAATTATGCATCCTTCAAATCCACCTAGGTGAACCACAATCACATGTTTGACATCTACATTCCATAACAAGTTCTGAAACGAAGATTGAGGCTCTTGTTTAAATGCCTGAGGTCCAGGATGGGCCTGATGCTCCCATCTTTCTTCCAGATAAGAAAGTATTTTGAGTGGAATTCCCCAGGGTGGATGTGGGGGGTCTACTGGCTCTATCATTCACTTCTCCAACAGGTTTTGGACCTCCATTGACAGGGCAAGGGCATGATGAGGTTCCAAGGAAGAACCTGTGTGCTCATTGGGTGTCTGTGACAGAACTGAAGACAATAGTCCTTCTCGAGTGTGTTGAGAAGCCACTTGTTGTCTGTAATACCTCTCTAATGATGTAGCTGAGAGGTTTAAAAGTGTCCCATAACAGAACCTTTTGCGATGGTGGCTAATGTTTCCATTATCTAGGGCAAGTTGGTGGCCTAAACTGAGAGCAGGGTACCTCTACTCTTGATGACAATCCAAGTCAAGTATCTTACTTAGACTTTTCAGATTTAATCGTTTTTTGGTATTTGTGCAAGCTCTCTTTTAAGATGTCAAAAGATATCAGTAACCTATCTTTTGTTTCTAATGGCATTCAGCCCTCCCACACTCAAGTCTTACAGCATGGGTGGTATCATTCAACCATGGTTGAACTTTTAGTTTTGCTCGAACAGTTCTAAATGGGGCAACTGTATCTAAAATACTTCGACAAGTTGAATAAAACAACAAAGTTAATTCATCAGTATTGAGACAATAAGAGGACACTGAATAATCCTCCTCAATACTATTAAAAGCATCAGGAAATAATGCTTTTAATGTCTTACACGTTATGAGCCTGTCATTTTTAAATAGCAATATTAATTACCATGTCTGCTTTTTCACAATCTCTGCGTCACGCATGTAACCTGCCAAAACTCAAATGGAATCGCAATTCCTTTTGCATTCGACAATCATGCTGAATGCTTTGAACAATGGAGGTAATTGGTCAATATTCACCATTAACTGAACACTTTATTATATTATATTATATTCCTCTCTTTTTTATGCAATAGAGAGCACGTTGTGCCTGCCTCAAGATCTTTTACCGCTTGTACTCCGACTGATACACGTAAGCAAGCAAATCCATACTTATTTACCCATTTTCCACCTTACTTTATATTTTATTCAGCAGTTTTAATCCGTAATGGGACGCGCATCCTGTGGCACCTAAGACTTAGTTCACACTGCAGGTCTTAATGCTCAGATCGGATTTTTTGCTGAAATCCGATTTTTTTGCGCTGTTGTTCACATTGTCATTTAAATGCGACTGCCATCAGTCTCATGTGTGAACCGTATACGGCCCTGAAGTGACTCGCATGCGCAAAAGAAGACGTGCTGTCAGACACAGCGCACTGTGTTTGCGGAAATAAAAATGGATGTTGCTCGTGTTAGCGTGTTTAGCTATTTTTAAGTTAATGTGCAATCGGAGCCTAAATAACAAAGTGATAGTATTGTCTATATATTGTCTGCCATTGTGATTTTAATCTTCCCGCCTCCTCCAGCGCAGAATTGTGACATCTGTCGCATTTCAATGACATAAAAATCGCATGAAACGCGACATGGCCGTTCAGACTGAAGTCGCATTGCAAAACATCGAATATGTATCCAATTTAGGACCACATATGAAAGTGGCCTGGGCCTGATTTGAAAAATCAGATTTGTGCTGTTCAGACTGTCATAAGAAAATCAGATATAGGTCACATTTGGGCCACTTTAGCCTGCAGTGTGAACTAAGTCTAAGCGTCACACCTGCCTTAAGATCTCTCTGTTTATAGCCACTGGACACTGCGATTGATGCAGGTGTTTTTCATATTAACTCACCTTGGCTGTGGCATTTTCTGTGACAGCTGCACTTGTATCTGACTGGTGAAGTGACATCTGGGGCAGGCAGAGACATAACAGCATGTTCTGGTTTGTCACGTGCATCAATCGGAGTGTAAACAGTGAGAGATGTTGAGACAGATGTGACCCCCTCTGCTTTCACCTCTGTTGTTATGGGGTCCAGACGGATTCCCTCCTCTTAATCCAGAGCCATCGAGCTTCACTTGTTCAGCAGCACTGGAAACGGTCTTGACATACGTGTCATTTTTATGGGACATGTCCTGGCCAGGATTTCTATATTTGGCTTTGTTTCCTGTTATCACACTTTCTGAAGGTAATGATCAAAAAAGTAGTTTGACCAATAGCGTGCAAGCATTGTACATAATCAACCAACCGTGGTGCGTAAGAAGGTGGGATCTACAGAGAATGGTCAAAGCGATGCAAATACACGTACATATTAGATGTATTCGTGCGTTCATTCATTCGACTTGAAGCTCCCTATGCAGACCGATTGTTGTATGACATCAACGTACTGTAAGACCGATTCAAAAGCACAAGGTGCTGTCTGATCTCTGTAGCTGTCATGGATGTCATACAACAGTCGGTCTCCGCAGCGCAAACAGCCAAATCCTGGATATTTTAGGCAATATAGAAATCCTGGCCCGGAAGTGTCCTGTAAATGGCATGTATGGTCACCCTAATTGGCCTCGGATTCCTAGTTCCTTAAGCAAGTTGAGGACAGAACTCCCCATGAAGCCCCTGCAGCCAACTTCGACTGGACAAACACTTGTTTTCCAGCCATGTTGCTTCGCATCAGCTTAGAATACTTAAGGCTCTTTCGTTCATCAGCCTCCTCTACCGCATCCTCCCAGGGCATAGGGAGTTCTATGATGAACCAGCGAGCAAGGTAAAAATATATGTAAGTATGTCTGTGTGTGTTTTTTGTCAGATTTTTGCAAAATCATGTTAGCTAGGTTAAACAAAGGTTTTATGACGAGCTGCCTTTCTAGTTTTAGCATAGTTTATTATAGTTTTTTAACCCTTGTATGGTGTTCGGGTCTGTGGGACCCATTTTCACTTTTTATCAAAAGAAAAATGATACTATTAATTATTTTTTCAAACTCAGACTCATTGATCTTGGCTCATTTTCTGTGAAGAACATATATAGTATCAGAACAAATTTCCAATGACCACTTACTGTACACTCCCCCTACACACTTATATTACATACAGTATGTTTGGGTCCACTGGAACCGGGGGTAATAAAAGAGTGAGAATTTTAGGTCCTGTGTACCTTCACTCTGTCCTCCTATTGTCAGGGCCTGCTATTAGTATGTGTATGTGTGTTTATGTGTGTGTGTGAGTATGTGTGAGAGAGAAAGTTTGTAAGAGTGTAAGTGTGAGTTTTGTGATTCTGCCCCTGCCATTCCCGCACAAGGTTATAGCACTTTAATTCATAAATGTGATTTAACAAACATAAAGGGCAAATTTGGACCATATATGCTTTTTATATTACTTGTGATAGGGATGAAGTAAACATCTGTTGAGTATTTTAACATATCATTTTTGATTGTGTTGAATTAAAAACCCAAAACTGCAGCAGGTCCACCAGACCCACGAACACGAGCTGAGTAACAAAAATATGAACACCACACAAGGGTTAATATAATTTAGATTTACTGCATTGTGTGTGTGTGTGTGTGTGTGTGTGTGTGTATAAAGGCAACTGCAATGAAGCATCAAGAAAGACATGAGCAGGCCAGCCACACTGAGACTGATATTTGTGCTTTCATAGTAACTCACATTGTAGAAACTCCTCTCTGGTCTGATATTCAGGAGCCACAACGACCTGCACGGTTTTCACTATGGATATCAAAACATTAAATCTGCAGTTTAATTCTCATGTCAAGAGGAAATTAGACCTACGTCTGTTTTTATATTTATTGGATGGCACTGAATATATTTCTGAGAATAAATTAAACCCAGAAACCTCTAGAAGACATCTTCTCTGTCTCCTCTTTGCAGAGCTGCTGCATTTTGTCTTTGAGTTGACAGGCTGATTTCACTACATCATCAAAAGACAGATGAGAACTGACAGTGAAGACATCTGTAGATCCAGATTGAGAGACAGACGACAAACTCTACAAACACAAAGACAGGATCAGCATATTAGAATGATTTCTGAAGATGTGACACTGAAGACTGGAGTAATGATGCTGAAAATTCAGCTTTGCATTACAGGAATGAATTACATTTTAAAATATATTCAAATAGAAAACACTTTTAAATTATAAATTGTAATAAATGTGGATGAATGCAATTCATTTTTACAATTAACAGCCCGACTTTAGCCACAGAAAAGCAGCTGACGATATATAGGAGACACGACGTGGTCAAAAAATAGAAATGTTTCTTGACTGTTGCAAATTAATGCTGTTAAACATATTAAAACATACGTTTTTGATCTCAGATGGCTTTAACTGAATGGTATCTAGTACAGTTCAGTTCAATCATGAATGCCAAGTTTAAGTGCTAATTATTTCTTATACATTCTTACACACAAAAATCATATTATACATTAAAGTTCTTTAAATCTCTCATGTTAAGAAAGGCTGATGAGATTGAACGTTCATATATATATATACACCTACATCCTGAAAATTAAACGACCTATATTTACACAACGCATGCACGTGAGGTCTAGAAATGCAAATGTTTTAGTGACTAAAAATAACCTGCAATAAAACATACACTGTCAACTGAAACATTTATAGTTTAGTTTACCTAAAGTCTATAATAAGATTAAAAAAGAAAGAAAAAGAAGAAGAAAAAAAACTTTATTTCCGTCAGCTGTTTACTTCCGGGTCAACTAAACCGAAACTAACACATTCACAATGAGACAAACATTCATAAAAACAGCGCCAGAACTTGAATAACTTCTCGATAAAGAGGAAATAGCATGTGAACTCACAGGTAACTCTAGAGAGGGGGCCCAGCCGATCCCAGAACGCGATTTAAATCTGTCCGATTTGGGCAGTTGCTCAAAATCGGCTGCAAGATCCTGGATGACGACACACTTTATTCTCATTGGTCAGATTCTGTGATGACGAGCACAACGTGTGCTGCGTGCTTATTCTAACAATTCAATTCCAATAATGCTCACAAACCTGTGTTTTTATAACACTAAAAGCTTTTTTAGTGTAGTCGCACTGTTATCTTGAGTCATTTTTATCAAAAACACGGATAAAAGCATATATACCCCCACGTTAGACCGTTTCATCGGGTGCACGCACCTGGTCCTAAGTTAACTTCCGGTCTATGTTTGTTTATTGGTCGGGATAGTGGGCCAGCTACAAACGCAGTTAAAATTAAAGTGATGAATAATGAAGTTGGGCTCAGGTGGTTGTGCTGTGGGATGTGTTTCCCATACATTTATTTATTTGTGACGACCCGGCACGATATCAAAACTGATCGATTTTCCCAAAGGCTTCGTTGAATAAACATCAACACCTACTGCACGTTTAAAAATCAAAACGAGGCGCAGGAGTTTTTATATCACTGTATTTCTGAAGGAAGACTGTCTTTAGAAAATTTTCGATCTCATTTTCATTTCTTCTTGCATGTTATATGCCTGATAAAGCAGTGTTTGTAAGCTCAGTGCTGCTTTGTGTACAGCCGTTACCGGGGAATATTTCTGCCGCTTTATATCACCTCCTGCTGGCAGAGAATGATTTTGCATTTTCAATAAACCGGTCTGAATTACGCAGCAAACATGTTTTGCTTGTTACCAAAAAATAATCTACTCTAGAGGGACTTGGCTGTTGTTATTGATTCTATTTGGAAGTCTACAGGAAGTTAAGTTAGGGCCACAAAAGTGCGCATGCGCAGTAACGTTTGTTTATGTTGCCGTTGAAACCATCTATAAAAATTGTTTCTGTTGCTCATAAAAATGTTTGTGTATTTGACAGATATTGCATTTAATTCGCTTTATCTGTGATAAGAGCATGCAAACACCGTGAGAGCATCACTACCGGGAGCAGAAAGTGTCTGACTTGACGTCTCCTCTTTTAATTCCGCCCCGACTGCAAGCGGCTTCTCTCTCCAGCAGGCTAGTGATTTAATCTCGAACAAGTCTACTTTCTCCTCAGAGTCCCATGATCTACATTAAAGTTACAAAGTTCATATATTCAGTATCAGTATCAATTACAATTTCTTTTGAACAAAACACCTGTTTTAAAAGAGAAATACCAGTGTGAATTGTGTGTATTATGAACGTGCAGATATTCAGAGGCAAGAATAATTTGAAAATATCCTTACTTTCTATATAATACACTCTGTGAATAATTACTCATTGTATTAATAGAAATGCGGAAAGTACATTTAGTGGTGTGTTAAGCATTTTGTTAAGTGTTAAGTGAGATTGTGTTTGTCTACAACTGTGTTGAATTAAGATGAGACCAAATTTGATGAGTAATAAATGCAGAAATCCATATATTTACAAACTTGTCAGTTTCACTATCATTCATTTTCAGCCATTATTATACTGATTTAATGTGAATTTTTAATACTCTGTGACTATTACACATTGACTAGTGGCATTTTTAATCAGAAAATAAGCCTCATGATATCTTAATGGTACTGATTCATCGTGTGACATGACAAATTATTCAATACAACCTCTATATAATTTACTTGGCTAGATGACACAGTTTCACTGCTGTTTTTCTATCAAAACCAAACAGTGCATAGAGCGGCTGAGTGAATGTGGTCTGGACTCTGTGGATGAGACTCATTGTGTCTGAGACGCTGTAGAAGGACAAAATCCCTGCACTGTGATCCACATACACTCCTATTCTACTGAACACATGGCTTACAGGAAGAACAGTCTCAATGTTATTGTGACAGAATGTGCAGAAAGTGGGAGTGCAGTACAATCTCCAGGACTGATTGTTACATCCAGCTAAAGCCTCAGAACTCTCTCCTTTCCTCTTGATGGTCTTATATGCCACTGAAATAGTCACTCCTAATGGCCCTTCTCCGCTCCACTCCACCTCCCAGTAACAGCGTCCAGTCACGCTCTCTCTACACAACACCTGCATCCAAGAATCAAATCTGTCTGGATGATCAGCATAACTCTGTAGTTTGTCAGTGCCAGTGATCACAGTGTTTCCTTCAGACAGACGGAGCCCAATACTTGTTGAGTTCAGATCCAGAGTCAACAGATGATAATCTGAGGGAGATAAACACATAATTGCTCATGACTTTACTTCATCAGTATAACACATTAACTATTATAAAACTATATGCATAAAACTATTCCAAAATTAATAATATTAATTAAAAATTAATTATAAAATATTAAAATTAATGATATTTTTAAATAACATAACATGTTACAAATGTATGGAAGCCCATTTCCACCAGGTAAGAAAAAATTCATGCCTTAAAAAGTCGAAATTATGACTTAAGTCTTTTTAAGGCATGAATATTTTTCCTTACCTGGAGGAAATGGGCTTCCATACTAATGTCAAATATGGTTCATGTAAAATCTAAATCCTACATTTCACATCCATCAACAAATAATCTATCAAAATGATGAGTTTTGTTCAATATTATTGCACTCTTTTCTCTGGTGATCTCTGTCTGGATGACACGCGTGTGCGAATATAAACTACATCAAGTACCTGAAATTTGCTCACTGTTGTTAAATGTTTGTACTCCGAGATCTTTGAATTTCTCAGTGGCCAAATTATTATTATTATTTTTTTTTTACTACTGTCAAGTGCTGTCATTGATGAAGGTTTTTACTCAGTGTCAAAGATGCAACTAATCCATGATGAAATTAGTACAAAATGTTTATGATCATGCCACTGATTTCATGTAAAAGAGTTAAACTCTCCAGCTAGACTGGATTTTAGACTTGTGTGTGTAACTCACATGGTAGGAACTCCTCTCTGGTCTGATATTCAGGAGCGCCAATGAGCTGGACGTTTTTCACTACAGACACCAAAACACATCTGCAGTTTAACTTTCACAAAAAAAAAAAAAAAACTATTTATATATTTAATTGTACTGAACTCATTTATTAGAATAAAGTAGTATTTACTTATTCCAGATATGTTTTCTATAGTCTCTCTGGAGAACTGCTTCAGTTCATCTCTGAGTTGAAACACAGTTTTCACTACAGCATCAAAAGACAGATGGCAACTGAAGTCTGTTAATACAGAGAAAGATGGCAAACTCTGCAAACACAGAGACAAAAACACACACTTCCTGTAATTACAGTTTGTTAAAGTCCTCATGCAAAGTCTCCTGTTTGAGAAGATCTTTGTTACCTGGAGGAAATTAACATGATTCTGTGTTTCTGAAAACTGCTTCAGCTCAGCGCCTCTCCTCTTCAGATCTTTGATCTCCTGCTTCAGTTCCTCTTGTTGTGCTTCAGCTCGACTCACTGCAGCTGTTTCCTGATCTCTGATCAGCTGCTTCACCTCAGAGTGATGTTTCTCAATGGAGCGGATGAGTTCAGTGAAGATCCTCTCACTGTCCTCCACTGCTGTCTGTGCAGAGCGCTGTTATAGGACACAAATGATTCTCCAACTCTGTTCAGTTCATTTAAAAAAATAATTTTCATTTAACACCATTATTTTAGATTTCCCTTTTAAACAATTGCATTTTGTTAAACTGACTAGAAAAAGTTGAGTTTTGGTTCAACTCAATATTTTAATTTTGAAAGAACATGTTTCAATTAAGTAGGCCAAAAATAACATTTGATGCTTGTTCAATTTATTTAAGTAAATGAAGTTAATCCATTGTATTATTCTTGTATAGTCACTCTAAATAGTGTCGTATCAAGAAAAGACTCCGAGATCACCTACGTGTCTGGCTTGCATCGTTTTATTCCGAACAACTGCCTGCGCACACATACAGGGCCAACAGCCAATCCACGTTCAACAATCAACATTCAAATCAGCATACGCACGAGCTGAT
>JAFVLL020033474.1:0-36204 GCA_021397915.2 Tor tambroides | reverse complement strand
CTGAAGAAAAAAAGACACCTACATCTTGGATGCCCTTGGGGTAAGCTGATAGATATCAAATTTTAATTTCAAAGTGAACTATCCCTTTAATACACCAATCTATTATAAACATGAGATTTTTTCCCATCCATTTGCGATCACAGACATAACCGACTGTGTTTATGTAAATTATGCATGTTTTTGACATAAACTTGTGTGTATTTGACAGGTTAAGCGCAATAAGACATGAAAGAGAAGTTTAGTTTAGTACTCACATGCCGTGTGACAGCCTTTTTTTGTGTGTGCTTCGAATGTGTGCACTTAGAAATCCGTACATCCGAAGTTTAAACTCATATGGCTTTAAAACGCATGCAAATATGTTTTCAGCACAATAGACATGATAATCAAAACCAAACAGATGTTTTTAGCAGGGTATCTGAGGTATGAGCTGTAAAGGCACAGCCCTATTCTGGAAAAGTGGGCAGGGAGCAGCAGATCATTTGCATTTAAAGATACATGCACGAAAACAACATGTTTCAGCTTCCACTCAAAATGGGCATTTTAAAATGGTATAATAAATGATCTGTGGGGTATTTTGAGCTGAAACTTCACAGACACATTCTGGGGACACCTGAGACTTATATTACATCTTGTAAAAAATATTGTCACTGCAACACACTGACTCCTCCAGTCATTACTGGACATTTCAATTACTGGAGAATTAATGATATATAAGACAGATTTCTATTTGCATGTGATTTTTTAGAATTGTTAATAGTAGTAGTAGTAGTAGTAGTAATAGTAGTAGAGCTGAGGTACTCGATTTCTTGGAATCAAGTCCAGACTCATGTGCAGTTATGAGTAAACTTGGACTTGACATGAACTCGGGTAAATATGTACTCAAACTTGACATGGACTCTGACATTTTGGACTCAGTAACTTTTCCAAGTACAGCCGAGTTCACGTCATGTGTAACACATACTCAACAAGGTGGACCCAGCACTAAGTAGCAGTAGTAATAATAAAACTTTATAAACTTATATAAAATTATTATTTTAGAATTATATATTAGAAATTATATGTATTAGAAAGACCTTTAATTTTCAAACTGATGTAATCACACTGGCTTTAGGGCAAGAACTTTTACTCTGGTCAAAAATCTTACATTAGCTAGAAACAGAGCAAAATAACAAAAATGTGTATTCACAATAGGCTTTTTGATGACAGAGATTTGATTTGATTTGGTTTAGTGAATGTTAGACTCATTTTGAGAGTGCAAAGCAAATATAATATAGTTATAGGCAAATTAGGCAATTAAGCAAGCAAATGAAGCAATGCAAGAGGGAAGGACAAGACACTTGGCTCAGATCCACAATGTCACAAATGCACAAACAAAAAAAAGTTTCCTGTCCATTAGGACAAAAATGGACCTTACTGATATCATCAATATTATATTTTTATGTGCACCTGATACTATGAAAGTTAGCTTCACTTATTTATATTAATGACTTAATTATGATTAAAATACAAAATACAAAACCAGCCTACACCACTGAACAAAACCACAAGCAGTGCAGAGGAACACGTGCATGGATGAACTCCCCCTCACACACACTCACAAGCATTTCATGGGAAACGCTCTGAGGGCACGACAACCATTTTAGATGTTTCACTGTCAGAAGGAAGTTTATCCAGAAATGTCAGCGTTCTCCATTGCCTTGGATAAAGTGCCATGCCGAGATAAAGCAGTAACCCCACCTACCTCTGATCCATGCTGCTGTTTCTTGCTCTCAACTTCAAACAGTAGCATGGCCCCCGAGGAGGCCATGTGTGGCCTCTGCATGCCTCAGACCCGCTCGGCCCTTCTGGCCCCTGTATCTTCCACAGCACTGTCTTAAGGACAGAGAGACAGAGAGCACAGAGCCCACAACACCAATTATCTAATGGGGTGCTAGAGGTCCTGACAAAACAGCAGCAGGAAGAATCGTTTTTCTTCCTTGTGCTTCTGTCTCACTCTCTCTCTCTGTCTCACTTACTCTTTGTCTGTCTGCCAATCTGGGTGAGGGGCTGCTGTGCCACTGTGCTCTAATTTCACTTCCTGTTCATAAAGCTTGTCTCCTATTCAGCAATTTCAAAACTCTAGCTTGTCAAGGTACAAGCCACTACAAGCTACTATACATTAAATGGCTAGTTCACCCAAAAATGAAAATTCTGTCATTAATTACTCACCCTCATGTTGTTCCAAACCCGTAAATCCTTTGCTCATCTTCGGGACACAAATTAAGATATTTTTGGTGAAATCCGAGAGCTTTCTGACCCTGCATAGACAGCAATGCAACTGAAACAATCAAGGCCCAGAAAGTTAGTAAAGACATTGATAAATAATCCATGTGACATCAGTGGTTCAACCGTAATTTTATGAAGCTACAAGAAGCTATGTCACATGGACTATTTTAACGATGTCCTTGCTACCTTTCTGGGCATTGAACGTTTTTAGTTGCTCTCAGATTTCACCAAAAATATCTTAATTTGTGTTCCGAAGATGGACATAGGTCTTACGGGTTTGGAACGGCATGAGGGTGAGTAATTAATGACAGAATTTTCATTTTTTGGGTGAACTATCCCTTTAAGGTAGTTAAACTACAATCAAGCTTGTCGTTAAAAACTTGAGTTAGCTACACTACTAGCTACAAACAAAAAGTACTGTAGAAAATTACACTGAAGCTACTTCAAGGAGCAATATCATTTTAGTTTCTTTTTTTTTTAACTATTCAGTTATATTGCTTAACACTCACTTAACAACTAACAATGATTCATACAAGATGGCAAAATTGTTTGATCTTGTATGACTTGTATGAAATGGCACAACGGGAGTTGTGTGTTTTTCATATTTTTATAATATGAAGTTTTTTCATATTTTTAATGCATGTCCTATGAAGACACTGAACTCCACATAAGACATGAATAAAAAAAAAAGGTATCATGACCACAATTTTTATTTTTTTATTTTTTTATAATTATTTTTTTTAATAAAGAATGGCTATACTTAGTTAAGTGGTTCTCAACTTTTCTGTATCCAAGGCCCCCCAATGTCCACAATGATAATCTAAGGGCACATGACATTTCCAGTCACAATTTCTAACCGATAAAATATTTTAGAGCTTGGCATAACTGGAAAAAATGTAAATTCATTCTCATATACTGTATATCCTTAAAACAGAAAAAAAAAGAAAAAAAATGTTGAGGGGGTGAATAAAAAGAAACAGCCTGAATTTTAGCTATTTTCGGTTATTTTTAATGCCTGTTTTGACTTCTTTTAATCACTTTAAATCATCTGGAGTCTCCCTTAGAATGTTGCTGAAGCCCCCTAGTGGGCCCCAGCCCCCTATTTGAGAACCACAGATTTAGATTGTTATTCCCAACACCTACCTTCACCATCACTTATTAGTTTAGTCAATAACAGTAGCACTAACAAATAAAGAGAGAGAAAAAAAAAACATTGTTATATTTAAACATGAATCACGTCAAATGATAAGGCTTATCCAAACTCACAGAACTTTTAATATAATAAAAAATACGCCTAGATACTTTGTATTCAGTGAACAGTCTTCTCTACAAAATGACTGCTGTTTGAGTGGTTAGACAATATTGACGGTATTTGTCCATCTTCCTGAAATGTTGCTTGGACACATGTCTATTTTCCTCATTTCCTTTTCATTCACACGTTTTCCCAAAAACATTTTATGTGCCGTAATCATGACCGGCTGTGAAAGGCTGAAAGGAATTTAATTGAGCTAGCATTACCCTCGTGCAAATTGCGGAGCAAAAAAAATTAGCACAGGCAGCAGTTCGCTTTAGAGATAATTCATCAGAAGATGAAATGCTTAATGCAAAGAGCGTAATTTGTAAAGATAAACGTGCATTTCCTTCTCCACGCATTTTCACACAGATTTAATAGAGCTGACAGCGCAAGAAAAAAAAGAAAGGGGGAAGTGGGGGTGAGGGAGAGTGGGAGAGAAGATAAAGCCTCTATTTTGCTTCTCCTGCTGTACATTCACCGCTGCTTCTGCGTGCTGCAGAGAGTGAACCGCTGACACACGCAATGAGAGGAGGTGAGAAATTTCACCGCTGACAATGGCTAGACTTGTGATGTATTAACAACATTTGCACCCTCAACATGTTACTATATCAGAGTATTCAGCACCGCCACACAAACGAGATAATGACGAGAGACAGACGGAAATATACAGATGTTTAAGATGTAGGTGTATTTATGGACCAATTTTGAATATAGCAAATACAGCGATAGCCTACAGGTCTTTGATAGAGCGAATGAAGTTGTCAAAGGGAAGCCATTTTGAGTTCTTTCTCTCCCACTCTATAACGTTAACCATTGTCGCCCTCCCTTTTCCCTCTTTTCTTTCCCATCGGAGAGAACCTGCTCTATGATGTTTGCTATGCACGCCACAGCCGTGACGTCTCAATAGCTCAGTTCTCCCTGATGATCAATGGTGTGTCAGAATGACTAACTGAATTAGCTGAGGAGGTATGCCATGTTAATCTCCATCAAAAGGTCACTTTGAATATGAGCATAATTTGCTCTGCGCTGGTGTCGCAGAAAAGAGGAGGAATCTGAATCATGGCTTTTGGTGCCATTCTATTTTTTCTTTAAAGGTCTGAGTTGTGACAAACCGCAACAAGTCTGCGTTTCCTTGTCAACGGCTCAAGACTAGCCATACTAGCTTGGAAAATCTCCAGTCAGTGTTTATTTTACTGTGTCATTCTGAGGCATATTTCACAGCATGTGGTTTGAAGACTAAAAGCAAACATACAGTGCCTTGCAAAAGTATTAAAACCCCTTCATTTTTTCACATTTTGTTATGTTGCAGCTTTATGTAAAACTGCATTAAATTACTTTTTTTCCCACATCAATCTACACTCCATACACCATAATGGCAAAGCAAAAACAGAACTGTCACAACTTTGTAAATTTATAAAAAATAAAAAATCTGAAGTAAGTATGTTGCATAAGTATTCAAACCCTTAACTCAGTAGTTAGCTGAAGCACCTTTATAGCCTCAAGTCTTTTTTGTTTGATGCGACAAGCTTTGCTCATCAGCTTTTGGCAATTATCTGCCATTCTTCACCTCACCTGTTCACCTCTCAAGCCTCCATGGCCCTTAAAAATGAATTTAATATTGAAGTATCAGGTTCATACTTTCAATAATCTTATGAACAACACTATAAAAAAAGTTCACCCAAAAATGAATCATTGATGATTTTGATTTCATTTTTTTCCCCATACAATTTAAGTCAAAACTGTTTGGTTATCAAAATTCATCAGAATATCTTTTTATATTCTGCTGAGACTGCAGGTGACACATGAGGGTGAGTAAATGATGCCAGAACTTTCTAACAATTTAAAACATGCGTGAAACATCAAACATGCATGAAACATTAAATTTAGAGACCCCAGACATGTTTTTACTGGTGTGTATTTGACCTCAACAGACCTAACGCAACTATACTAGACAACAGTCATATTTCCCTAAAGTTACATGCACAGTATTAAGGTCTCTGGGACTGCAAATATAAAGACGGTACGGTCAATATCAACAGACACTGAAGGTTAATGATAGTTTGAATGTTTATTATCTGTTGTGTGTTGTCAGGTATTTGATTACCCTGCACAAACAAGTCACTGCAGATTTATTAAGATTGATTATAATATTAAATAAATTATTTATTCTATAAATCCTGTTGTTATAATGTCAGCTGCCGTCAGTGTGTCAAATAATAAATCACACATAAAGGTTACATAACCATTAATAACATTGTCATCACACTGCACTTGATTCAGCGTGACACAGTCAAATACATCAGACTTAAAATAATGAGCTACACAAGACAGCTCTTTATATTTTCAAATAATGGGATTGCAAAAGCCTTGAAGGCAAATTGAAAGATCCTGTCAGCTCACAGTCAGCTGAGTCTTATATTCAATCTATTGCAAAGTATTAAAAAATATAATCACTGAATGAAAATATTACTGGCGCTCAAGAAGTCATCTTATTAGCGCTTAAAATGGACTTGCACTTTATTCCTGTTCTGATATTACATACAGTGGGATGAAACTACTACTGCTGGCAGGTTGTGTTTGTGTGTGTGTGTGTGTGCGCACTAACATGCGCATTTTTGCGTGGTTCGTGTAGTTTTAATCCGCTTGGCCTTGATGTGTATGCTTTTCTATTCAGAATGCAACAAAAAAACTATTGCCTAAGGAGAGAACAATGAGAGCCTTACAGTTCATATACAATTCAGAAAGGCATTTTGATTATATGACTCAGTCAGTGCAACATGATTGGCCCAGATGTTGACAGCAAGGTAAAAGCAAATGCACTTTAAGATGTATTTTAAAAATATATATATCAACTTCATTTTTGACTAAAATCACAAACATGCAATTTGTAAAACATATTTAGGATGGCAAATATGTGACCCTGGACCACAAAACCAGTCATAAGTGTCAATTTTTCTAAATTGAGATTTATACATCATCTGAAAGCTGAATAAATAAGCTTTCCATTGATGTATGATTTGTTATGACAGGACAATATTTGGCCGAGATACAACTATTTGAAAATCTGGAATCTGAGGGTGCAAAAAAGTCAAAATACTGAGAAAATCGCCTTTAAAGTTGTCCAAATGAAGTTCTTAGCAAAGCATATTACTAATCAAAAATTAAGTTTTAATATATTTACGGTAAGAAATTTACAAAATATCTTCATGGAACATGATCTTTACTTAATATCCTAACGATTTTTGGCATAAAAGAAAAATCGATCATTTTGACCCATACTATGTATTTTTGGCTGTTGCTTCAAATATACCCATGCTACTTAAGACTGGTTTTGTGGTCCAGGGTCACATATGATCATGTTTAAAGACAGAAATAGAAGCTGTCTCCATGTTTTAGAGTGTTTTAGCAGCTTGATAGAAAACATGTCAAAAATTGCACACTTCACACTTGGGTAACAGCACAAGATGATACCAAGAGAGAAAAAAATAAACTCCAGGAGGGTTAAATATGTCACCTTCCCCCTCAAAACTTTGTCTCCTAGGGATTGTGTGTGTGTCTGTGTGAACAAGAAACAGAAAGGGACAGAGTGATAGACACAATTTGTATATTATTGTTTGCCTCAGAATACTTCACAATTTAAATAATAATTTCATAATTTATCATTCATTGTTATTATTATATTATTATATTATTTATTCGCATTATTAATATAATTATTTTCTTTGTCTATATATTTAAGATTTAATAAAATATATAAAATACAAAAAAAATATGTATAATAAATAAATAAATATATATATATATATATATATATATATATATATATATATATTTTTTTTTTGTATATATTTTTATAAAAAAACTTATACAAGCATTGAACCTTAACACAGATGATATGAATAATGGCTTGAACTTCAGTTTGAAATCACACAATTAATCACATGAACATATAAACCAGTAAAAAAAATTCATGTCACCATGCTGCTCTGTCATTTAGTGTCATTTATGATAAAGGTTTGGAAGATCTGCTCAGACTGTGCTGTAATTTTGCTCTTCCATCAGAGAGAGACAGACAGAGCGAGAGAGAGAGAGAATGAATTCCTGCTGGGGCTGCTGGGGACAGCAGGCTGGCAGACGCAGCACGTTGTACTGTGTTCTCTTTCATGGTTTTTAATTAACAGCCTGGGAATTTCCAAATTCCGGGGGAAAGAACTTGAATAAATGAACAGTTCTGTGAGACAGCTGTTCTGCTGCACCACAAAGTGAGAGAAACAGGGAGGTGAAAAACTCTATAAATATGCCATGCACATCAATCAGCATATATTTATCTTAACATGGGAAAAACCACAACAGTCATGTCAATAAAATTGAGCTTGGTTTTATTTAATATTCAATGGATGACATGCACTCTATCAACTTAGCTTCAAAACTGGATGTGGCTTTGAGAGTCTTTGCCATAGTTGAAGGCACGATATCGACAACGTTTCTAACAGTTTATCCTTTGGAGTCAAAGTTGGCAAAGACAGCAAGACATAAAATTTCACAACATTATGTGTGCTGATCACAGCTGAAGCAAGGCCTTCACGTCAAATGAAATATTGAATTTTGAGACGCTGCAGAACTGTATCTGTAGAGTAGGGTTTTGCATAAATGGGCAGGAATTCTTCAAGTAAAGTACTCAAGCATGCTTAAGCCCAAAGTATACTTGGGACGTCCACGTACAACAGCGCAGACGTGAGGTGAATGTTGAGACAGAACGAGTCAAGTAGGTGGTATTGCGCATTAGGGCTGGGTTTTGACTCAAACTTCATGATTCAATTCGATTCTGATTCACAAGCTTCTGATTCAATTCAATATCGATTATTTTGGATATACAGTGCCTTGCAGAAGTATTCAAACCCCTTAATTTTTTTCACATTTTGTTATGTTGCAGCTTTATGTTAAACAGTAAAAATTATAATGAATGTTATATGGTGCATATATTTAACAAAATGCTCCTCTCTAGAATTCATTTCTCTAGCTGACTAACAAATTTATGGTCACCAAATATGTTTTTTTTCTGAGGTAAATGCAACGTTATGTGACATTGTTTACAAGCTTTTATATTGATATCTTTCCGCCATTGAAACGATTGAGTGATTACATGAGACGGGATACAGATTTTGGTAAGTTGTACTCTTTCTTTTAACATATCTTCGGATGTTCATTCATGTTTATTTCATGCTGTAACTGTATCAAAGTGGAGGAGATGATCAGTTCACGTGCGCTTCACACTGCTGCTTCTCTTAAACTAAGGCGCTATGTCACTACACGTTAAACAGCGCCAAAATGGCATTTATTGTTTGAATACCGCAATAAAATGGCTATAATTTAAAACCCGAGATTTTAACTGCGTCCCAAATAACACACTATACACTATGCACTTATACACTATGTTCTTATGCACTCAACCATGTAGTGTATGAATTTTAGAAGGTTATTTTGTCATTAATAACCTGAGTCTGATAGCCCCTCCTCCCACGCGACATAAATAAAGCTGCGACAGTTGAGTGCATGAAGTGTCCAACATTTCACACTTTGTTTTTTCTTTTATTTTTAAGTGCATCATCCAGGTATTTAAAGTGCACTTTTTCTTTTTGGAATTTTCAGTATGAACACACTATTCGCACTACTACAAAATGTCATGGAATAGTGCATAAGTACATTATTTGGGGCACACCTTTTGTTTCATATCAAAAGTAACAAAGCACAAAGCTTATTGCGATTTATTGCGACGCAGCTGTGCACAAGAACGCGGAAAATTAAGTATACCCGGGCCTTTACAGGGCTCCAAAAAAGGACTAGGAAGCCATGGCTTATAAAATTTTATATTTTGTGGCACAATGACTTTTTAATTGACAAATTACAGAATTGCTTTTTTTATTTTTAAGTACCATTTAAATACCATACAGAAAAAGTATGTAAACTGTAAAAAGTAAACTGTTCCTGGTTCATTTTGAATAAGACATAGCATAAAAATGATTCACAGTTCCGTAAGGAGTCAGTGAAGTAGTTAGTAATGACTCTGAATGATTGATTCACTGACACAATGAGCCTGATTCAAACTCACAAGCAAGTTTGAGGCAGTTTCATGAATCATTAAATATGACTAGTTCATAGAAGTCATTGTTTGTTTGTTAATCAGACATCATCACTAATGCATGAGAGATGATATCTGCCAAAACCACATTTGTATGGACCCATAAGCTCTCCAATGGCAAATAGATTTTAAATTATTGGCCCCATAATAATTAACAGTCAATTCTATTTATATCGAACATATTGTATGAAAGAATTAGTTAGCATTTAAATTAATATCTTTGTCATGCAAATATCATTTTAAAAATTAAGGCATGAACATTATCATGTATCATGGTGCATAATGGTCTAAAAGAATATTTAAATTTTGTTGATTGCTTGTTTATTAATATTTAATCATTTTAATGGCACTAAAAAAGGACAAACATAGCTGCTTGTTCCTGTCTGTTCTTAATTTCACTTTTCGGTAGCAAACACGTCAACATTACCCCAACGAACATGGTAAAATAAGACAGGGCCATGGCGAACACACTGACTAAGGTTCATTATTGTAGACCTCTAGCTTGTAGGTTTGCCATGCTGCCTGATTAATGGTTGATCTTTCAGACTTTCTCATTAATCACTGAACTGAGATGCTGCCTCAAAACTAGCACTCTGATTTGACTCATACTTTAGTCATAAATTTGAAGACCTCAGATTTCATTTGGGCAAAAACTTCATCACAATTACTTATGTCTTGGCTTGACTTTGTAGCGTTTGGACGAATCAGACACACATTTAGTCATTATATTTAATGAATAATTCAGGAAACCCTCTCATTCCACAAACAAATTGTGAGGGTCTTTGGACCCTTCTCCTGGAAGAGCACCCTAAAAGGCTCAGTTACCAGGGAAACCATCTGATAAGACTGTTTTATTGCTCAAAAGTATGTGAGATGCGAAGTGCAGTAAGAACAGACCCTTCTGAAACCCACTCCATGCCCATAAAAACAGAACTTTCCTCCTTTTTAATTCATAGAAAACCATTCTTTGAATGAACACATATCTTTAGATCATTGTGTATATTATTACTGTTCTTGTATATGTTCTTGTGTATTGTATCCTGTTCTATGCATGCTTACGATAGATCACTAGTTAATATCACTTTAGTTGTATCATGTTTAGTCTCTATCAATTCGTCTTCGGATGATCTAATTGAGAGTGAATATTACACGTTGATACCTATGCAACATATTAGTGTCCTAAGAATCTTAAGTAGTTTGTGCCATTAACCCCATGCAAATTACCATGCTCAGAGACAAAGAGTCATATAAACTTTCCCTCCATAAGTTCAGGACTCTCATTGGCTCTTTGACATCCCAGAGGCGTGACCTCCAAAGCAGATAAAGCTCTCACGTAAGTGACGCCGCCCAGTCTGCGTTTCTGTTAGATTACTGAGAAGATGAGGATGTGAGCTAGGACTCTTCTGGACCCTTAAGTTTTGCGCCAGGCCTTGCGGCCTTGACTTTCCATTCAACCAAGGATCCTCGGATCTCAGCAGATCTTTCTTAGCTGTTTTCCCTTTCTACCTGGGAAGAAACTCCCAATTACCACCGAGCCAGAATAACATCTTTTGGAGTTCATCACCCTTCAAACTCGGAAGAACCTGAAGAACTCCAACACCACCAAACCTTCAAACCATCAGAACTTTCATCCAAGACTGCATACGGACACACAAGGCAAAGCAAGTATTGTGCATTTAACTAAACGAAACAGAGGTTTAGTATAAGTTATAGACCCGTTATAAACGGCACTGATGGTTTTAATCAGGTGGTTAACTGACTCTTTCCATAACTGCATTCTCTGGTTTCTCTGGTTTCTCTTCATTCACCCACTTTATCTCCCCTTTGTATGTACGCATGAGTGTATGTTTATTCGTTTGTTTGTTTAGATTAGTTATGTGTGTTAGCGTTTAGTTAATAAAAGTTGTGTGCACAAATTACATGAGTTTCTGGTTCTGCCTTGCAAATTAAATGTCTCTTTACGATTTTGACCCTAGCTACATGCTCTAATGCATTAATACTTAGAAAAGTATTTTCTGTGGCCAAGAAAATATCCTTTCTTAGAGTTGATATGAACTTAATGTTCGCTGGACGAACAGATTAGTTGATGGCAATTTAATTCTGCGACAGTTATTACTGTCAGCCGATATAAATAATTGTAATTAAACATAATTAATTGTAATTATTTATATACAATTCCCTTTTAAGCAAATTTGCTACAACTTCTCAACCAGACTCACCACAGATTTCAGTTCAATGTAGTGTAAAAATGTATCAGATGATAAACATAATAGGATCACACACACCATTTTGCATTCCCCACAGAATCTTTCTGTGAAAATTTCTTAAAACCACCATTTTTCTTAGTATGAAGAATATTTTGATAAACAGAAAAACCTTTTTCCTCTATAAAGAACCTTTTGTGCAACTGAACTCTTTTATGGATCTTAAAGATTTTTCATGGAACCATCAATGTTAATAAAGAATCTTTATTTTTAAAGTGTAACCAACTGATAAGTCCATCCAGCCACAACAAACTCTGAAGGAAACACACACCTTTCCGTTACTAGAAGACTAGGAGATGCCATTCAGATGTAAACAAACATGGGTATATGGGAGCTGGCTGCTGTTGCTGTAGCTACTACTCTGTTTTCCAAGTAAGAAAAGAAACAGGCAGAGCTGTTTGTGTACGAACTAGAGTGAAAAAAAAGATGTGGCCAATATGGCCTCTGTAAACTGCAAATAGAGTTGGAAGTGAGTTAGAATGTTAGCTAGTTAGATACACTGTTGAGTTTGCATTGGCTAGTCACCGAATTGGCTTCAGATATGACTTGTGGAGCATCATCCACTACTAGATTTCCTCTATACACACGTTATATACATTGGATTTCAATAGACTGGGGTTAAAAACCTTTTTATGTTTTTGAATGATGTCTCTTACATTCACCACTCAGCGTACCTGTATTTATACAGTCAAAAAAATTAGGGCTATCCTTGACTAAAGATTTTTCTGGTCGACTAGTAGTCGTTAATTTTAAGCATTAGTCGACTAATTGTACGTTTATTAATAAACCATTTAAATCATTATAATGAGCCTTTAATTGGCTATATAGCCTAATAAGCGCTCAAGCGCACACATAAAGCTTGCCATAGTGCACAGGCAGATATAATAATTATATTATTATATTATTGTGTCAAGGAAAAACATTATGTGCATTAGCATTTTAACAATTTATTGATAAACTTGTGCTTTCTTTGTTTTCGGCTTAAGAGATGAAATCGGCGACACTGACTCGTCATCTCTGCAGTAGTGATGCACATGTATGCATGTTTCATACGGATTACATAATCAGAGAAAATTTGTTTTCCGTTTGAATTGGTTCATTTAAAAGTAGACATTTCACTCTCTATAGATATATTTTTCATGTCTGTAATGCAAGTATACACGGAGTTTTGAAGTTTCACGCTCAAGTTCACAGAGACCGAGATGGCAGAAAGCGCATCCGGTTTGCTTTCATTATTTTAGTAAAAAAAAAAGTGCAATGTTTTGTTATTGTGAGTAGGGATGCATCGGTCCGATACTCAGTATTGGTATCGGCTCCAATACGGTCATTTTCTGCAGATCGGGTATCGATCAGACGAGACCGATCCAAATCCGATATTGTGCGTATACTATTTTGTGTTATTGTTGAGCCCCACGAAAGGCACAAAAACATTATAAAGCACCATAAAGTTTTCGTGCACTATATTTCAAGTGTTCTGAAGCTGTTCCATAGTTTAATCTGAGGTCGTTAAATTCTAAGTCGTTAAATTCAAGTTCAGGTAAACGCTTCTCTCCACTGCGTCTGTCTGTCATCCTCCAGTCAGCATTCAAACTGTGTGCCGCGTTCGGTTACTACAGTCAAACTCTCTGCAAGAGCGCACAGTAACTGAGGTTTAAAACTGTTAAAAGAAAAGGCTTAATAAACTAACGCACACTTTATATACACTACGCATCAATATCTTTTCCCTTTGTACTTTGAACTTTTCTGTGCGGACTCTGAGGGCTGCGCAGCCTGCGCGTTGTGACTCCGTGTCGCTTCAAGCGCATCATTCTGCGCACAGAATAAGCACTTTGTGCCGCTCTGTATTGGAGCCTTTCGTATTATAATACTTTTGCGCAATGATAGATTATTAATAGTTTTTCTTGTTCTGTCCTATCTATCATATGTTGCTGCCTTCATCACTGTGCTATAGATTTAAAAGAAATGTCTTTTAATTTTATAGTATATATTTATATAAATGTATTTGCTTGTTTTTTCATGAATGTATTTTACAACAATACAAAGAGCAATGTGTACCATTTTACCAGATTTAGTCCTACACTTATTCACTTTTATATGTAAATAAAAATGTTTCACTGGGTTTTATAAAATTATTGTGCACCCGTGTTTTTTCTAGAGGATCTTTTTCTGCTGAATTATCCACTAACCAAGTTTATAATAGTATTTTTGTCATAGATTATAATTATATATTTTTTCATTTATTTTTCATTAAAATTAAGTTATCTATATGTAGTAGATTGTGTTTAACGCAAAAGAGTGACGATCAGGTCAACACACAGAAGTAGAAATTCTACATCGATTTAAAAAAAACTGCGCTGGTATCGGATAGGATCGGTATCGGCAGATACTCAGAATTTTCGGTATCAGATCGGATCGGTTGTGAAAAAAATGGTATCATTGCATCCCTAATTGTGAGTGCATACAAATAAACGTAGAGTCTTTACAGATTCGAAAAATGTATTATTTTTATCTGTATGACCAAAAAAGTATTTTAAAAGCAAGTGACCACACCGACACTTCAATATTTTTATAACCTATGTTAACATTAGATTGAGCAGCCATGTAATGTTGCTACTACATACATCTTTCAGATGAAAAGCCGTATTTGAGGTCGGTGAATGATAGGTAAGCGTTTGTGCATATGCAATTCCCATACCTAAAGTATGTACAGTATTTTAATGTCACTGCTGAAAACCTATTTTGTAGTGATCATAAACACAGCTCAAAGGCTCCTTACCAGTGGCTCCCTCCATAAAAATCCGAATCGATTAAAATCCAGCCCTAGTGTTGTTCATATTTGGTTGTGTTTTAGTGGCCTCCGCTGTCACTGCGGAGAAAAAAACATTCATCTGCTCTGTGGTGTTGCACATTCTCTGTTCATCTGTTCTCTTCTTAAATAAATAAATGCATAAGTGAATTATAGTGAAGGAAATTATTGAATTAATCATAACTAACATCCCTTTTCCTTGCAGGCCTAACATTTGTATGTTTTTGAGAACAAAATGTACCAACACTTTAGTGTGCTGCAATAACGGATGCAAATGGACAAGACGGCTAGACGTCTGTCTGAAGATAAATATAACCATAACTTCCCACGACCTGAGTAACAAACTGAAGTAATCAAAAACCAAATTTGTTTTGCCAGAAACAGAGGGGAGGTATGCTGAATTGCACATATGAACAACCAATTGTATTACAGAAAAATGACGTAATGAGTTATGTTACCTTTGCTATTCACTTGTGCTCTATAAACTGTTCTATTCTTTTTGTCGGAAGGATTCCCTGTAATTGGTATGAGGTCCTCCCAGTCACGACTAAACCATATTCAAAGGCATTGTCTGTTACTGCTGTGCAGCAGGTTAGTGGAACACTAAAGATCTTAGTCCTGAGTTTTAATGTTTAAAAGGGGCAAGACGTCGTCCGACTGTACATGTGTAGCCAGAGACGTGACAAGAGTATAAATTTATTATAAGTTTATATAAATTTGTTTATTTTACGTGTCTTGCTTCCAGTTTCATCTGCTTTCAGCTATTTTTAGCTGTACAAAAGGGCTAGTTTTGCTGCTTGATATTGCAAACTGGTGTTTCTTACCATATTCTTACCATAATATATATATTTTTAAAAAAACACTGGTTTGTAGCACAAACAGACTTACCATTTACTGCACTTTGTTATTCTTCTCGTTATTTCCCTAGAGTGGCTAATGAATCAGAAGTCTTGTATATTCATAGAAAACAGCTTATTTCCACATTGAAAAATAAGGTGGATATATATAAATATGAAGAGTTCGGATGCAAAAGCCTCTAAGTACGTCTGACGTTTTTCTTTAAAATGAACATTTCTTTCTGGCTACTATGTATAGGTTTCTAGGGGTGCTCGATCAGGATTTTTGAGGCCGATCACCGATTGCCGATCACAGAAAGCAGTATCTGCCGATCCGATCACCGATACCGATCTTTTTAAAGCCATCTTTTTATCATGTAGAATTATTTATAGTGATACTCCAATCAGTATTTTTAGACATTTATTCAGTGCCTGAATTTCATTTTTGAAAATGGGGGAATTCCCCTATTAGGTGACTCTTGTGAGAGAGGATTTTTTAATTTGAGGGGTGGAGGGGGGCATTTTTTAGACATTTTTCAAAAATATACATTTATCTCACCTAAATGTTTGATCATCCAGTGCATTTTTGTTTTTACAATTGTGCAATTGTTGCAGAAAAGCTTACACACAGCACAAGCCTGATTTCACACAGGAGTCCACTACTGATCCATCTGTTTACCACAAACACAACATTTATCCATTATTTTGATTTCAAATCCAAACATTGTTACTGAAAATGCTTTTTCATTGTGATTCTTTTTTCTTTTACAGTAATACAATCTTTATAGACGTGTTTAAATGCAATAAATATAAGAAACACATTATTCAATGCTTTTTACTTTTGCATTTAGGCTACTTCTAGATTTATATATTAAGTTGCTCAAGCAAGTGGCAAAACATTTAAACTACTTTTCTTATGTTATCACAAACATTCTAAATTAACTTATGACTGGCAGAAACAGTCAGCTCTACTGAATTTTCTTTTGCATTTAAATCTTTATTACAAGTAATCATGCGGTTTATAAAGAACTTTGCTTTCCATACCTCCATGAGCGCCATCTATTATTGTCTTATCTAAAAGACTCTGAAACACAGTAGACTTTAATTATATGCATTTATAGTGTAATTACTACATTTTTGTGTCAATCCATGTTCATATTTACTGCAAACAATGCGCTGTGACTTTAATTCAGTGTGTGCAGTACAGCAAAGATAGACTCGGTGCGGAAACGATCTCTGCACTGCAGCAGAGTCACCGCTCCTGGAACACACTCCCGGGCCGCAACCGTGTGCAGTCTTTTAACGCTCTGAACCGTTAACATGATGAGTGCGGAAAAATACGCACCATACGCACTGCAAACAGAGTAATGCGAACCTGGCATTATGTGTGTGCGCTACGAGTGTGCATGAGAATCCAAAGCGATTATCGGCCGATAATGATCGGTACCCGATCAATCGGAGCACCCCTATAGGTTTCTATGTAAGTACTAGTACTTCTGAATGGGTTGAGGGTGTGATTTATCACATTTGAAGTGAAAGTACTTGATGAACATATACTAAGTGTGGAGAGCATTCACACAGTATCGTTATGTCATTTTTGACCAAGATGGCTTTTAAAGGCTTTTGCATTGGAACTCTTCATATTTATATATAATTGCCAACTACAGCTTTAACAAGCAGAGAAATATGTTCTTTATATAAGCCTTTGTGTTAAGTGTAGGCCTACACAATTGACAAGGACATGGTCACCTTACAATCAACCTATGAATCATCAAAGTAACTACCACAAGATTAAAAATCCTTGTTTTAAACAATTATTAGCTATTCCGGTTGTGAACTGAAGTAATTTCAAAGGAGCAATTCAGTAAATTGGTTGAGTGTCTGAATACTATCATTTGCAAGGTACAACGGAGTCCAAATCTGAGACCACACTGAAAATCTGTGATTCACAATTCAATTTAGGGCTGGGTGCTAAAACGATAATGATAATTATCACAATATATTCTGCCCATGTTCGATAAATGTTCAATATAATGTCTACGCGCCAAAAGCAGAACGAAACAGCATTAACAGCACCACACAGACCAACTATCCGGTCAGCTCAAGGAGATTTACTCGCAGATCGGTCTCGATCACGCAACCAGCGCTTGAATTCAGCAAAGAACACAAATGTCTCTGTGATTTAGTTTAAAGCCAGATGAAACATTCTCAACAGCACTGACAAACACGAGAAACACTGTGTCATGAATATCCCATTAGAAGGCTTTTCCATGAATTTACTGTAGTAATGCTAACTGCACCATGGTACTGTGACAGAAATGTGGGATATACGTATGGAATTTTATTATATTATTAATGTAGGCATGTATTAAATGTATTAAAGGAGTAATGGTTGCCATTGAGCTACAGCATTTGTGCATATATTTATACTAAAAGTATTTAGGCCACCCTTTTTCATAGTAGTAGTTTAAAACCATGTCTGGTTTTTACAACTTTCACTCATGAGAAGAAATCTGCCTTTAAACTTAAAATAAATAAAGAATAGACATTTATTGTGATAATTATATCAACTAATATGAAAAAGTCTATTGTGATTCATGATCATTCAATTTAAACCTACAGACAAACAAAACTTTAGTATTTAGAAAAATTCGAAAAATGTTCACACGCGTTTTCCGTATTCGTCATCCTAAAAATTCATCATGTACAAACACCTCTAAAAATGCTTGCTACGGATGTGAAAAATGCAGAAAATTGAACACAAAACAACGTTTTTTATAATTGGCGAAAGTTTCGGAGGCAGTGTGTAAACGTGACTGACACAATGTGAGGTCGTATTTATTTTTTAATGTGCAAAAATTTCAGACGAGAATTTCAGACTCAGCGTTCAAGGACCTATATTTCAGATTTCAGACTTTGTGACAATGATCATGTGAACTCCTTTGTATAGTTCATGTTCAAAACAAAAAGAAAGACAAACAAATACTAAGACATTCAGAAATGCGTTAATTTTTCATGTCAACCTTTCACTCAAACTGTTATGCTGATGACAGTTCATGAATAAAAATGTGAAACGTGAATTACAAAAAAAAATTAAAAATACACAAAAAATCTCCAGTGGTTTCAGACATTTGAACCAGTTTGAGAGTTGAAATACAGACACAACTAAAGGCATACTTCCAGTATTTTAGGTTGAAAACACTAGACTAATTGTCAAAATCTTGACAGGTTTTGTGCTCCTAATCTGTCACATTGACTCCTATTACAACTCCTATGATATTGATGTTTCTGTTTGCATCTTATTCAGAGCTTGGAATCATTCTATATTACTCAGATCCAGCAGTCAAAGGATGAACCTGATGCTGTTATTCGTCTGTTTGTAGTAATGACAGGAATAGTCTGAATCTTGACATGTGTGTCTACCTATCAACTGGCAAGGACGGTTCCTACACTTCACAGTCTCGACTACACAGTGAGTTTCATGATGGATTGAACTTAACCTTCCAGCTGATTTCTCTCTGTGTGTGACAAGACAATAAAAACTTCACATGTTTTCTGAGAATCAGAGACAAGTGAAACAAGTGAAAACTGGCTTCCCAAACAAAGCCCGCTCTTAAATTATAGTCAAAATTAAGTATTGTGCTGCGCCTTTAACAGAAAACATATCGGTGAAAAAGTCAAGGGAGCTCAATAGACCCAGTGAGGAATATGGAGAATTAACATTCAAAGCTAGTCTCTGACATTCAGCGAGCACTTTGTGAGCGAGTCTGGCTTTTTTCTTTTTCCATGTGTGCAGGACACAAAGTCTGAGCAAACAGAGCTATAAATAATATGTTGGGAAACTGCCACCCTACTTACCGGCTCCTACGGGCACAGCTATGGCAGCTTTTAGCTCCTGCAGAAGTGGAATTTGATTCAGAAGGCCGAATCCTTTAAGCAGAAGAAGTAGTAAAGCTAAATCAAATCTTTTATTTATCAGGGCATTGAATGCAGCAGGACAGGAAGTCAAGAGGTCACAATATATACAGTGTTTATTTGCAGCCGTGTGTCAATTGGAGCCTGCGCTTCTTAGTGTGGAAGAAATATACGAGCCCAGGAACAAGCCATGTACCGTAAAGCAATCCCAAGAAAGAGCCGCTCGACATTTTGAAAGGTGCTTTGCTCTGTGTGTGTGTGGTTGTGTCTAGTAAGCGGGACTGACTGAAGCAAGCTGTGTCTTTATTTTTGCCATTCTTTCCTAAGATGTGATTCATGCTGTCTGGAAATGATGACCAACGCTGTGCTGCAGACCCTCATACCTAGAATCCCGATCCCTCCATTAGCACGTCCATGTGCCTGTGTGTGTGTGTGTGTGTGTGTGCATGCTGAAAAGGGCAGATATGGTGGGTGACAGGACCTGTCTGGTTGGGAGGTACACCTGCCTTAGTGTGTGAGAGAGATCAAAGTTTCCTCCATCGCTCCTCATAAATCCCACTCACACGTCTCATCCTCTCCTCTCATGCAGCAGATTTCAACATACAATGAAACCCTCATGAGCTCCATTGGAATATATTACCATTGTAACAAGCTGAAGACAGAACTCTAATTTAGTAATTCTCCTAATTGTTTATTAATGAAATTTTGTGAAGGTCATTTGAAAAGAGTTATAATGTAGGGTTTTCTATGGTGGCTGAGAGAGCTCAACGTGCTGCAAGTTCAGAAAATGCATGCAAATAGAAAAAGCACAGGCAAATTAAGAAAACAACATCAGTTTGACAGCACATGTGCAGCAAATACTTGCAACACAACCAAGTACAAAACACGCTGCAAATCCTCACAACACAAACAAATAAAGAAACGTGCTGCAAATGCTCACAACACAAACAAAAAAAGAAAATACTCATAACACAATCAAATACAGAAACGCGCAAGTATCACAGACCACAACAAAATTACCTCAGCAAAATGAAAATTAACCATTTTTTTTATTGGCGTATTGATTACCATTTGTGTAACATTGTTATCCCTGAAATTGTTGTAACCCAAATTAATTAAGTACATTAAACATAAAAATTAAAATTTATGTAGTACCGAATTTTCTGAGTTAGGTGTACGATTTACATGAGTTTCCTCACTCTATTGAATGTTTTAAGTTGAATCAACTCAACTAAGCTTATTTGAGTCTGTTGCTAACGGCAACAAAATGAGGAACGCGACACTAAGAAGCTGATTGGTTTGAGCTGCTGTTTGAACTGACGCCTCGATGGTGCGCATTTCTGTCAATGTTTGCTGGTGAGTTGAAACTCTTTCTTTCTTTATCTTTTGCTCTGAAACCATTATTAATAAATGAAAGGTATAACAGTTAGCTAATAAAAAAATATATAATTTAAGACTGCTTGAATGTCGATTGCAAACCTTTTGCCACGGTCTTTTACGGATTGGCTTTTTTTTTTTTTTTACTTTACTTTTGCGAGTAATATATTACACAAATAAGCTTATATTGAAAAACTTTGTGCATGTGCCGGATATTAGCCCAAGAAATGCAGTCTCTCGTCCACATAGTGTTAGTTAGTTAGCTACTGAATACATTTCATTTAATACCAAGTCTTTTCTACCATGTAATGTCGGATAACTTTACTGCGATTTTTAGAAGCAGTTTATGGATAACTCAACAGGTCACATATTAATGACAGTTTGATCAGCTTGTTAAAAAAAGTCTAATGTGCATTGCTGTCACTCTACAGATTCCAAGAAGAGCAGTGCTGAGCTAAAAAAAAAGATGATCTGGAAATGTAAGTGCTGTCAATTTGTCAATTTGCTTGTGGCAAAAGAGAATACTTTTTAAAACATACTAGACTAAACATTTTATTTATATTAAGGCTATGGATTACAGGTAATGATGTCAATGTACAGTCAGTGTGCTCATTGTTTTGCTTCATAAGATCTCAGTATATCGTCAAGAGCCAGGGGTATTCATTTTGTGTTTTCTGTATCTGCTTTTTTTGACTCTCAAAGTGGTGGAACCCTTTCACTTCCATTTTATGAATCATCAAGGACCATGGATTCAGTCACCTACATTTTAAATGGCCTGAGGGTGAGTAAATTAACAGCAAATTTTCATTTTGGGTGAATTTTCCTGTAATACAGAAAAAAGCAATAATCGATGGAAATGTGATTTTCATTTGATTGAAAAATTGATACAATGTTGTCTCTGCCACCTCAGACCTCTGACCTCACTGACATGAAGTGTGTTGCCATAAGAGGGATTCCTGTAATACCTGATCACCCTTCTTTGAAGAACTTTATGAAGTTCTTCAAAGCATGCTTTGTAAGTATTGTTGATTTTTCTTTCTCTTATAAATGATGTAAACTAAAGGGGTCATAACATAGTTTTTAGCTAAAATTTGTTTTAATAATTTCCTTCATGTCCAGGCTTCTGATGATGAGGAGTCACACCAAAACGTTCCAGTTGGAATCCGCGAAAGCGAAGATGTTGCACAGCATCCCCTGTCTTTCTCCTCCATCTAGCCCCTGTAAGGAATCATCTCAGAGGGTAATCTTGGGAAGGACGGTTTAGAGAACCTCCCTCAGGCCATTTGTTCTTGTTTTTGGATTGACTTATGCCTTACATCTTGATTAATGAGCAATACATTAAACACATACATTTTCTCTATTTTTATTAGACAAAATCTCAACTTACCTAAAGTTACCTGAAGTTTGTTAAATGGATTTTGTAAAATGAATTAAAATAAACTGAATTCTAAAACAAAATCCTTGTTGTTTGTATTTTTGTCCTTGTTTATTGTGCAGCTGTAACTTAAAGAATAAATCGGCAGAGAAATCAGTCAAATTAAACCAATTACATAGTTACATTAAAAATGCAATTTGGTCTACTAAAAGTTAACTTTAGTGCAATTTAATGTTTTGAGTTACCTTAACTGGTAAATTTTAGTTATTGTAACAGATAGTTAGTTCAATGAACTAACACTTTCTAATGTAAAGAACTTGAAATGTCTTGTTTGTTCAACAAGACAAAATCAACTTTTTTAGGGCAACGATAAACATTTCCATAAATTTAAGTTCAATCAACTTGTACGGGCTTACAGTGAACACAGCTATACAAATACCATGGTTAAACTATGGTTAGTGTATTAAATCCACAGTTGTGCATGGTTATCATGGTTTAACTATAGTAACCGTTTTTTGTTTTTATTTATTTTTTATATAATAAATGTATTTATTAATTGATCAATTTCTATATAGACTATGGTTAATTTTTGTTAGGTAAGATGTAAAAGTAAGATAGCCAGCTTACATAACCTTTCACAGTTACAGTAATTGTGTATTTCGTCAACTTATTTAGACTAATAATATCCAAAAAAAAAAGAGATAAGGAATCGTATGATCAGGATGTTAAGCAAAAATCTCTCCTTTCAGAGCAAACACTGATAAATATGTCTCGGCCATGTTCGTCACTTTGCTGTTCCCTTAAACATTGCCGATGTAGTCTGTGCCTGTTTTTGTTTGTGTTGTGAGTATTTGCAGCGCGTTTCTGTTTTTGTTTGTGTTGTGAGTATTTGCAGCACGCTTCTGTTTTTGTTTGTGTTGTATTTGCAGCGCGTTTATTTATTTGTTTGTGTTCTGACTATTTGCAGCGCGTTTCTGTTTTTGCAGCACGTTTTGAGCATTTGCTCAACTGATGAAGATGTGTTGTCAAACTGATGAAGATGTTTTCTTCATTTGCAGGTGTTTTTTCATTTGCAGCACATTGAGCTCTCTTGGCCACCGTAGTTTTCTACTAAACCTACTTTCACTGATAACTTTATGGTTTGAAAGAAGATGCATGGCAGTTTGTTGTCATGTAGAGGGAATGGTTGCACTTTATTTTACAGTACGTACACTTGCATGTACTTACAGAGTACCTTCCTAAGAAAGTACTGTAATATAAGGTAACTACATGGGGTAGGGTTAGGTTTAGAGTTAGGTTCAGGGTTATTACCTACTGTAGTTTTTACCTAGTTATTGTAATTACTATAATAAGTACACAGTGTGTAACAGGACTGTAAAATAAAGTGCAACCGAGAGAATTATAATCATAATGAAAAATAGTTATAAAGGCTTACATGTGTTGTAAAGTTTTTAAAAATAATTTTCATTAAATATTTTAATCACAAAAAAATATTAAATTGGCCTTTGTTGAAATCTAAAATCACAACATATCTAAAGCCAGAAGTCTGACCACGTTCTATATAATCTGAGAATATTTTTAAGACCATGCTATGTGATTTTATTTAGAAAAGACACTAAATGCTAACTGTTGTAACATATTAAGTCTATTCTCTATACTGTAAACCGTCCCATTCACGTTTTGTCTCTCGCTAATATATACCCTTTTCGATTTTTTCTGTTGTTAAAAAGTCATAATTTAGGCTGCGTGCCTAAAAATGATCAAGAATCTTGTAAATATAACCTTCAATACATATTCAATACTAAGAGTTTTCCCTGAACAAACTCCTAATTTGCAGCTTAATAATAGTTAGCAAGGTAGTTGTTCGGTTTAAGAAATGGGGTAGGATTAAGGGATCTTTATAAGTACTGATAAACAGCTAATATGCTTATTAGCATAGCAACTAGTTAATAGTGAGAATTGGTCCTTAAAATAAAGTGTTACCGAACTTTCCCACATTACACTCTCATGTTCTCATGTCCAATCATATACGTTTCTTTCTTTTGTGGAACACAACATAAGCAATTTCGTAAAACAGTAATAGTTGGTTGCTGTTTTCTAAGCAGTTAACATGGTCACAAAAGCACAATAAAAGTATCATAAAAGAAGCCAACAGGACATGTGTGCTATATTTCAAGTTATATTTCATTGTTTTGCGTGAGGAACAGGTTGAAATTTAGGTTCTCTGATAATCTTCACTTCAACGAGCCACGAAACCTGTCCATGCTGAACTAAATTCATTGCATTTGAATTTATGGGTTGAATTTAAGAACAGGATCAGTCCAACTCAAGAATGAATCATTCAGACAATCATTCAGTATTGTGAACTGAATCAACAAATTACAACTCAAAAGAATAATTCAACAGACTTTATAACATTTTTTCTCTTATGAACTACTTTTATGATACTTTATGATTATATTGAAAAAGAGAAAAAAAAAGTAATACAGATTTGACATGAAGGGGAATACATATAATAAGTACTAGCCTGTTTTCGCAGACAGCACAACACTTGTGTAGCAGGAGTGAATTATTAAATATGAGAAATACTTCAAGCAGCAATGCTGCGGATCACATACAGGTCTGGGCCAAGTGCCACACCCCCCTGCACCGCCCCATCAGATCATGACCTCATTCCACCAGCAAGGCTGCCACCCTCTTATCGGGTCAGCGAAAGCCCGCCGACACGTTTTCACCTCATTCTGCTTCAGTAAATTGAATTTTAAAATACAATCTTCCCTTGGTTCGATATTGATGCGGCGTGATTTTTTCCCTCCCCCTACTGGAGGAAGGGTTGAGTGTATTTCATATGGGATGGGAGGCTAGAAGAGAGGAGTGGAAGGGGGGGGGGGTTATGACACTGTGCATCTTACCTTCACACACATACACAACACATGGTATATGGCCTCACAGCGGATTCTACTTAACCTTTACTGTTCCTGAGGTCAGGCTTTAAATTCACCTTTAAAAGAGCACAATGGCAGCTCCGACAGGGCTCATGGGATTTCTGTCTACAGGGCAGGCCTGTGTTTATTTCATCCAGTGCAGGATGTCACCTCCTGCAGGCGTTTTTTCCTGCAGAAATGCTGCTGGCCAGAGTTATTTGCGGCCGTGTGATTGACTCATGAATCTGTTAGATGGGAACAGGCCGAACAGGCTGCTCCACCTTGCACTCCATCAATCAGAGACAGTGCAGGATTCCTAAGCCGTGTGTGTTCTGTGGGCTTTCAGTCAAACTCATACATTCGTACAGAGGAAATTCCCAACTACAAGAAGGGTTGGGAAATGAGATCTGGTTCCATTTCTAAAAAGCAAATACTGAATGAATGATTTTCTCTTAACGGTTCCTAAACATCCACTGATGTGAAGAGATCATTGCACTAAATACCCTGAAAATGTTTCCTGCACTGCAGTGCTACTGTATCTACAGCACCACAACTGAGGATGTTTTAGCTAGAGATGCACAGATAAACTGATAAATATCAATATTCACATTTATTTAGACAAAATAGTACAGAAATGAAAAATAAAAATAAAAAATAAAATAATTGATAAAACCGTTTAACCTTTATTCTGGAAGGGCTTATTAATAAATTAATCAAAAGTGACAGTAAAACCATTAATAATGTTACAAAATATTTCTGTTTCAGTCACGATTTATTTTAAGGTTCAATTCTCGCTATACAAACACTTTATTTTAAGGTGTCCTTGTTACACGTTACATGTACTTAGTATTAAAACAATAATAAATTATGCATAATTACATGCTAGTAACCCTAAACCAAACCCTAATCCTAACCCTAACCATATAGTAAGTACATGTAGTTTAATATTACTTAATATTATTAATATCACTCAGTACTTAAATGTATAATTATATCGTAACAAAGACACCTTAAAATAAAGTGTAACCCAAACCATTAACTATGACTTCCGCCTCAGTAAACTACTAATTTGCTGCTTATGATTAGTTAGTAAGGTAGTTGTTAAGTTTAAGTATTGGGTAGGATTAGGGATGTAGAATATGGTCATCAGTGTTGGGGAAAGCTACTTTTAAAAGTAAAGCATTACAATATTGCGTTACTCCATAAAAAATTGTGTTAGTTACTTTTTATGGAAAGTAATGCATTACGGTACTTTTGCGTTACTTTTTGTCACCTGGGTTGGGCTTGCTTATTTATTTTTAATAACAGAAAACCCAAAAGTTATATTTTTGGTGACTGTAAAGGCTCTTTCACACCAAGAGTGAAATGAATAAATTTCAGGCTGAAGAAAATGCCTCTGCCACTGCACTTACTCCCAATTTCTCTTGCGTTACTTATTTGAAAAACTCAGATATTTTCTTGTTAATTCAAAAGTAATGTGTTACTAGTTACTTTACTAGTTACTTGAAAAAGTAATCTGATTATATAACTCGTGTTACTTGTAATGCGTTAACCCCAACACTGATGGTCATGCAGAATATGTGCTTTAATAAACAGCCAGCATAAGCAACTAGTTAATAGTGAGAATTGGTCCCTATACTAAAGTGTTAATAAATGCTGTTCTTTTGACCTTTCTACTCATCAGTAAATCAGTGCATCAAGATTTCCACAAAAATATTAAGCAGCACAACATTGATAATAGTAAGAAATGCTTCTTGAGCACCAAATCAGCATGTTAGAATTACAGAATTATCAAATAAATGCAGCCTTGGTGAACATAAGAGATGTCTTTCAAAAACATTTCTATTACTAAATAAATAAATAACAGCTAATAAACAATTTGGCACCAATACTGTATATTGTCCATCTCTTTTTTAGTCAATTCAGAATTGAATGTACTGAAAGAAAGACTGTAGACAGCACAACTTTCTATTTTTATGGAACATCCAGCACAACCTGTGTTATATATAATATAGTTATGATCAATTATTCTGTAACTATAAACAAATCAAATGCTAACGAACCAGAACCGAACCAGAATCTTTCAATTCCTTGCTACTCCCATCCCTAGGCATCATCACATGACAGCACTGAAAATACTTTCGTTGGGTTCTGCTCGCCAGACCTAAGCTCATAAATATCAGCCTTATTTTGACAGCTTCATTACCATATAATTAGTTCACACATGGCCCATAGCTGTATTAAGTAACACCACACTGTGGAAAAGAAAGGCTCTGTTGTTCTGGTCCATGTCACTTTGCTGAGTCGCTACCTTTGCAGAAAGCCTGCCGTCTAGTCTTTGCATCATGCCAACTCCTTAAGTAGGGAATAAGTGCCCAGTTATAGCTCTGCTTTACAGCAACGCATGTCTGTTGGGGAATAAATCATTTATTGTGATTGGATGAAAACGGCACTGTAGACGTCTGCTTTAAAGGGCTTAACGGTCAGACTGCCTCACTCCGTAATCAGGCCAGAGTACCATTTCACCACTTACCGACACGGAGCGGGCACTTGTCTGCAAGCGCCTTGGCCGCATGTCCAGTGCCAAATAAAGCCAGCAGGACGGTTATAAACACAGTATTAAAAATAAGAACAAAATGGCCACCGGAACAAGTAGCGTTTCAGAAAAGCAAAAACGTATCACAGAAAGGTCTGAAATCTCTCACACATAGCTCTGGTCTAAAGCCGAGCTGTGTTTTTGTAGTTGAGCCACACCTGGACTTGAATGTCAATGTGTGCTGTGTGAGCAAGCCATGCGTCGAATGAGGGGCATACAGATGAGGCTGCTTCTTAACAGCCACAGATAATGATGAAGAATGGTCTGCTTCACAGGGTCGTAAAAGCACAAGGAGCTTTAGAAGCGCCGATAGCAACCCCAGGCAACCATTCTTCCTCCTGCTGTCCATTTCTTTCCATACTTAGCATGCAGGAGATAATGAGTCAACACTTCTTTCTGAAAACAAAGAAACAACTGTGAGTATGATAACCAAGATCATCAGACTCTCAGAGGAGCGCAGCATCACGGCTAGACGCGCAGTTTGTGCGAAATTATCCAAATGGCTTGTGTCAAAGAACAGATGATGACGGATGAGAGATGGATAATGCAGACAGAAATGTTGAAAATGATCTCCGTTTTACATCTGAGATGTTAAATGCGATCTTAAAGTGAGAATTGGCGCACGTGCATTTCTCTATTCAGTCTACATTCTTTTCTGCTGTGGCATCCATTTAATACATTCAGTCAAAGCATTTTCACCTGAAGAATGCAAGGCCAGAACGTTTCTCACATGTATTTTATTCCTACACTCACCGCAGCCCTGATTTATGCCCGTGAGGCATTGTCACCAAGCTCACCGCTGAGCTCCACATCTTTGAATAAGGAGGCTAAACTAGGAGAAGACATACATAGCAACAGCAAGGTCACCATGGTTGAATCCTTCCTACATTATTAATATGAACAGAGCGGGAAAAAAAGAGGAAAAGGTATAGAATATGCATTAAAATGAAATCATGAATGTCCTTAAGCTTCAAGCAACACAACCTTTACCTAACGTTCTACTGGATGGAAAAAAACTGCCTTTTTTCTGCTCAGGTCCAGTTTTCAGTCTGATGCAACAGCATATTCATCACCGAACTGATCTACCTCGCAGCCTTTTGATTGCATTAATTAATTACTCGCCGCCAAGAGTCTTGATTTTTTTTTTTTTTTTTTTGCATCAGGGTAATTTTTGTTCTTTTTCACAATGTCATCTCATTACTGGGAATTCTTGTGATAATTTGCATATAAATTATTACATCTGTAACTACCCCACTTCCCTTGGTCAACTTCACACACACACAGACGCATGCACATAAGAGCTTCATTTTTCACTGATGAAGTGAATCCATTTAATTACATTTTAACCACATGAGTCGTGTTTAGTTACTTGGTTAGTTATTCTGTAAGTCAGTCACTCTGTTGAGAGGAAAAACATGTTAATCTGGCATATAACTAAAACGTAAAAGAGAGAAATCTCATGAAATCTTATTCACTGCAATTATCATTTTCTTAAACAGTATTTGGTAACACTTCACTATAGGGACCAATGCTCACTATTAACATATTGGCTGTTTATTAGTACTTACAAAGCACACATTCTGCATGACCATATTCTACATCCCTAATCCTACCCAATACCTAAACTTAACAACTACCTTACTAACTATTAATAAGCAACAAATTAGGAGTTAATTGAGGTTAAATTCGTAGTCAATGGTTAGTTAATGGTGAGAATCGGACCTTAAAATAAAGTGTGACCCAGTATTTTTTATTTTTATTTTAAATACTTAAAATCTATTTACTTAAGAAGCAAAATTTCATAAATAATCATTGTTTTCAGAATTTGTTTTATTTTTTAGCCCATTGATAACTTTTTCTGGTATTAAGCATAAATGTAACTAAATTTAGTAAGGTTTAAGCTTAAAACAAGAAAAAATATACAAGAGAGAAATAAGCTTAATTCAAGATATATTCTGTTATATATTCTGTTTAACACAATTTTGATTCAAGAACATTTTAGTTTTACGGACATTTAGATATTTTAGAAAAACAGTTATATCCGATGTCTCAGTTGCAGCTGCAACCCAAGCTACAAAAATATCAAAGACACACGTGAAAAAAAAATCTCCTGATGTTCACTGTCTTTGATATCTAGGAGGGAGGTAAGACCACAGAAGAGGAGAGGTCATACACAGGAGGGAAGCCTCACACTTTTGATGTGTATATCAGTTCATTTGTATATCAGAGTGTGAAAGAGGCAAAAACAGATGTTCTGTTGAAAAGAACCAAACGGACTTGAATGGATCTTAATCCACATCCTCCAATATCTATATACTGACGCACTCACTGATCTCACTCTCACAAATGTGTAGGTCAAAACTCTAACCCTAAATTGTAACTGTAACAACTCACACTTTGATGTGTTATATAAAGTTTGTTCTACACAGCGGCTTATTGTGGCCAAGAACCACCCACTTAAGACAGTGGCAGGTGCCGCCACAATAATAGACTGGCATGTAAAAAAATAAATAAATAAATAAATAAAAAACCATACACACAGGAGAAATTAGAAATTAGCAGATAATGGCTAAGAAAATTATCTCTATTTCTATTTGCCCAGAAGACAGAAAACAGTGTGGAATTTAGTTACACAATAGTTCATTTTCTGCTCAGTTCATTCTTCCTTAAGTGCTCATAATATCAACCTGGTACCTATAAACAAGGATTTTGTTTCCCAAAAGAATGATTAAAACCTGATCGCTCCAAATCGCAAAAGCTAATAACACTGTCATTTTTAAATAGAAAAGTCTGAAATAGCAAACTTTGAATCTTAGATAGATAGATAGATAGATAGATAGATAGATAGATAGACAGATAGATAGACATCACAGAATATCATGTGCTGGATTTCTTTGAATACTAATTCTGTAAATTCCTGTTGTTGTCATTTTAATTCAGATTCCAACTCAACATCTTGTGCATTGCTAATGTAATTAAAATTCAAATAAAATTAAATTGTGAATCAACTGGTGAACATCTGTGGTCCGTCACTGGGTGAGACTAACTCGAGCCCAACATTTAACCTTATTCCTGACCAATGAAATGGTTATTTTGATAGACAAAGACTCCTGTCAGTAAATATAGGTGTAAACTCTAAGGTGTTGAATATGAATAGATCCACACTGCAAGCAATCCTATGTGTTCTGCAGTACCGTCTTGTCTCCATCTCCAGTGAAATTACCAAATAATCTTTCATGTTATAATTTGTTATTATTAAATATGTATTTACTAGAGCTCAATACATAAAATGTTGAACATCCTTAGTATGTAGCCTTTATGCCACTTAACATTTATGTTTCTAATTGAAGATATGCACATGAAACGGCTTCTGCCGGAGAAGATAAGAACTAGGACTAATTAAAGTGATATTTTGAAGAAGAAAAGCAGGAAGCAGTGGCATATAGAGCAAAGGGTTCACGAAACGACAGGCTGTGAGAGCTACCGGCGGACGGACCGTTCCGCAGTGCTTCTGCGTCTGAGAGCGCAGGGCAGTGCGGTGACACAAACCATCTTGTATATTCACAGGATGGTCCATAGGGAAAGACAGAAGAGACAGGAGACAGAGATTTGGTTCACTGGCAAAGTGGAATTCCAGAGCTTAATGGGCCTGTGTTAAAAAAAATAAAAAAATCAGGCTGCCATTCAACGGACAAGTGGAGTGTTGGAGAAAGAGAAGGGGGGAGGAATTTCGCAAAGGGATGAGGGAAGGGAGGGGAGGGGCGGGAAAAACCTAGTACATACTGCACCCCATGAGCAGAATACAAATTGGAGAAAGTGGGAGGAGAAGCATTAAATGGTCATTAATGTAGGAAACAATTCTAGCCGAACTTTTTATGGCATGGTTTATGTAGTCTACAGTCATAACCATTTATAAAGCTCGACATCAATTGCTAATGATTGTTCTCTGCAGATTAGGGACGATGCATGAAAACCACAGAGTGAAACTAACAGCGTCCCTGAACGCACAGCTAGACACCTGAAGTCACATGTCTTCTCTTGAAAGAAGCTGTTTTGTCAGGGTACGGTGAGGAAAGAGAACGACGCAGGGAAAGGTAATGTTCTTTACCAGTTCCCTCATGGATTGACACCAACCTGAGAGGCAAAGAGCATCCAGAGCTGACATTCTCCCTCTCCCTGTGTCCGAAGAAACATACTTCCCTGCTCCACAGAATGCAAAAGGAGTGTGTCAAACGAGTAGGATATCCAAACACTCAGTATTCATGACACAGTAGGTGAACAATACCCGGATGATGAACTGCATCTGCTGAGATTCTGAAGTGTGCAACCAGCAGACACTTTGCTATCCCATAATGCCACGGGAGCTGTTAGCCGAACGGCTCTTTTCAAGTGCTATACTATAGGTGTGAAGAAAGCTGTTCCTCGTGGTTAAATTGTACTTGTTTAACAACACCCAAGTACACTGTTTCGCGCAGTGTTGTCAAAAGACCAGGTACTTCGGTACCAAGTCGGTACTAAAAAAACAAAAACGTCACGGTACCAGGTTTTTTCAAGTACCGGTGGTACCGAGTACCCGGTCAACCCGGTTCTTGACACGTATGGCCCTATGATTTCCGCGATGCAGAAAACGCGGACGGAATCTCGGAATCCAGTTATAAAAACGGAATTTACAGTTTAGCACGGAATGTCACGGAATTTGTCAAAGTTTGGATGAATTAATCAAAAGTAGGTCATTACACTTAAATCAAATCGCGATATGGACTAGTATCTGTAAATATTAAGCCGCAGAAGTCGATTCAAATATGAATCCCGCATGTTCTGCGAGTCTCTGTGTGAGTGAGTGAATGGCAGAGACGCGTGGTTTTGTTTACTACATACACAGCAGGCCTGACGCTCGCGGTGATTTCTTCATTTGCCGTCTCAATGAGGACATAAATACATAAACCACATCTCCAGAACTGCTCTGAGAGTCACTTCACGAGCATTTTACCATTTCATTGGAGTAAAACCAGCGTCATAGCATATATCTACACACAGAAAGAAATGTAAAGGTATTCACGGCAACCCGTCAAAATAAAAGTTTATCTTTAAGACATTGTGCCAGAAATATATTACTATTATTTAGTAGAATGTATGTGATACTATTACTACTGTTGAAAATAATTAATAAATCTTTATTTTTAAAGAAATAATCACACAATATTTCTTCCATGTTTTAATTTTAACAGTAAATCCCCTTTATTTACCAAAAAAATAAAATGTGTTTAAATTTCATTAATTAAAAGACAAATTAAATTTGGGTGAAACTTCTTTACTGTTTTCATACTTTATTACTTGCGGAAAAACTTGAAACACAATTTTAAATAAATATAAAGAATGGCATTGATTTTCGTACATTTTATTTTTGTTTGACTTTATTAATAAAAATAGTATGTTTTTTAATTAGCATATTTTTGTGTTTTGCTTTGGTACCGAAATTGGTACAGAGCACCATGGATTTTCACTGGTATCGGTACCGAATACTGAAATTTTGGTATCGTGACAACACTAGTTTCGCGGTTATTGATAGCTGTCGACCATTTGTAGTCTGACGTGTTGTGTGTTTCAAAGTGAAGCGCGGTTATAAATCGGTTTGCAACAAATGAGCAGCTTATAGTCTCCTTGCAAATAAAAAGTAATGATTTAAAAATTGTAAGAAAATAAAGACAGTCATAAGCATATCTATTGCAGTTTTACTGTTAAAAATATATTTCTTCTTCTTACTATTCTTATTATTAAACACTGTTTTGATTTTACAGTACAATTATATTATTAACATTTCTTGGCTGATTTAATTTTTACAATATAATAATAATAATAATAATAGTTGGTGGTGGTGGTAGTGGCATTCTGGTATCCCATTGGTATTATCATCATTCTGGTTTTATCATATTGAATAAGTTATATATATATATTTATGTTTACAAAGTGAAACAATTTAACATGAGTTTGTTTTTGCAGCCTATCATATTAACAAAATATTAAATGTAGTTTATTAAACTTTACTTTTTTGCACTGTTTCTAAATTCTGTTATATTTGATAAGTTTAGTTTTCTCATGCATACTTTTCATGTTTGTGACATTAATATTAAAAAACTGTGCTCCTAAATTTTTGTTAGTGTTAGTGTAAGGACATCGCTATCATATTTAATGTATATAATGTACACACAGTAATGAATTTTGTTGAAAGTTTTTAAAAGTAAATCATAAAAAAAAAAAAATTAATGCTATCTTTAAAATTTCAAGTACTTGCTAAAAATGTTATGAAACTAGGTACACAATTGTGAGTCCCTGTCATTCAACAGTATCTGGTTACCCATCATACAACAAAACCAATATGGTGTCTGTAGAAACACTGTAACTGTAATTTAACACCACTAGTAGATGTTTTGACATTGCCAACCTTTAGGTCAGCAGTCTTTATAGAAGAGTCATAACTTTATTAGTTCTGAGGTGGAGGATACTAGATTTTTGGATAAGGAGTATGGCAGCAAATACAATCATGGACTGAAGGAGAGGAGACAGAGGAGGAAACCCTGAGGGGAACTGATAATATCTCTGTTGTGTGTCTATCTAATAATGTGGTGCTTTCTACTTATTGCCACTGATTTATTAGCCAAGACCAAATTATAATATGTCAATCATTAAAAAAAAAAAAAAAAAAAACATTTAAACTGCTGAAGCAATTAATCACAATTAATTTGCAGATTTTTATTTTACTCTAATTTACCACCACATAGCTTTGTAGGCCTTTTAAAATGAAGTGCATATTGTTTCAATGCCCAAAAGAAAATCAACTGAACAATAAAGTTGATGAGTATGCCATAACTTCACAAAAATGTTCAGGGAATTAGCAGCATTTTAAAAATGGCTGCTGGATGGTTTATGTGTATTACACAGCAGAAACTGGCTGTTTTTACAGGTTGCTTGACAAAGAAAAGCTTTTAAAAACATACTTTCTTGCCTGACAGACTACAATTTTGGGCCATTTTCCATGATCACAAGTAGTTTGGATACATCTGAAGGGCTTTTGCCATTCTCTGATATTACAGGGATGCATTCATCCCTTTATCAATCATAAGCCAGCTACCAGTATCATAATTGCTGTAATGTGCACACTCAGAACTTTCTCTCGTTTTTTTTACCAATAAATGCCACTGAAGCCCACTCAACACATAGATCTGTGATGCGTGAAGAGAGGAGGATAATTAATTTCTTTAGAATACCTTTAGTAATCACCAATGTCTATATCCTGCTATTTACAATAATCAAAGGGTAATGTTGTATTGATTCACCCAATTTTTGACCTCAAGAGACCTAAACCAAAAAAATAAATAAACAAAAAGACTAAAAAATGTTCTCAGATGTAATAAGTATCTATGGATTATTTTCATAATAAATAATATTATTTTAATGTTTGATTATTATTTTATTTATCTTCTTGTACTCTACCACTGGCTCCCATTATAATTTCTTTTTGTCTCTAGTATCAGCACATTTCTGTTTTTGTTTTGTTTTTTTATGCTTTTATTGATAGAACAGAGAAAAGGCAGAGAAATCCGGAAAAGACTCGAGCCAGACCCATAATCAGGCCACTCACATGCAACACATTGGAGCATGTTCATTACCCACCAGGCCATTTCTCCGACAATGTTACAGTTTATGCTGTAATCTGTGACCTTTTTAAATGGTAAAATCAAACAGAAAAGCCCAAAATAAATTGCATGCCTTGTGTAAATTTACTTCTGTGACATGTTTATCCAGCAGGTAATAAAGGAACAAAAAAGATCAACACTGTGGCAAAGGGAAAGGTCCCAAAACTCATACATTTAATGAGAGAAATAGGATTTATCAGCTTTCCCAGCTGTGAGAGAAATAGTGTTAATCAGACTCTGCCAGTGAGAAAATCCCAACTTTAATTTTAGACAGCTGTTTTTAGAATATTTAAGAAGCACAGTCTTGCCGAGAGCAAACCAAACAGACTTTTGGTGAAAAGGGCTTGCTATTTTAGTCCTGCACTGTTCGGCAGTGATGGCTGTGCTCCTAAACCTCATTACAGTTATTAAAGGAGTTCTTAGTCTTAATCCATTCCTCTCCTTCTTAATTAAGTTTAATATTACCATGCATATATGTACCATACGTTTAATTGTTTAAAGCTGGAGGAACATTAGAGTGACTTAATTATCAACATATGATCACATTATAAACAGAATGTAATTCAGCTTATATTTATTATGGAGCTTTAAAGAACTACATAAATTATATAACTGTTCTCGTTCTTTTTGACAGCAGCAGATGGAAATAAAAATTCTCAACAGGCATGCAACACCAAAATACCCTTATAGTTAGCTTTACCAGCACATACTACAATTTA